>JASUUI010000298.1:0-53822 GCA_030444775.1 Atalantia buxifolia | reverse complement strand
TTAAAGGTCTTCCAAAATCAATTTTCAAAAAGATAGAATTTGTGAAGCTTGCCAATTTGGAAAACAAATCAAAACTTCTTTCAAAAGCAAGAAAATATTTCTACTTCAAAACCTCTTCAATTACTTCACATAGATTTATTTGGTCCTTCTAGATATGCTAGTTTAAGTGGCAAATATTATGCTTTTGTAATTGTGGATGATTTCTCTAGATTCACATGGGTATTGTTCTTAACTAATAAGGATGATGCTTTTGATGCGTTTAGAATTTTCTGTAAAAAGGTTCAAAATGAAAAAGGATATTCAATTACTTGTATTAGAAGTGACAATGGTGGAGAATTTGAAAATCATGCATTTGAGAAGTTTTGTAATGAGTTTGGCATTGAGCATCAATTTTCATCATCTAGAACTCCTCAACAAAATGGAGTTGTAGAGAGAAAGAATAGGTCTATTCAAGAAATGGCTAGGACCATGCTAAATGAAAATTCTTTGCCAAAATATTTTTGGGTCAAGCCAAACACCGCATGTTATGTTTTGAATCGTGTGTTGATTAGACCTAATCTTAATAAAACTCCATATGAGCTTTGAAGGATAGAAAACCCAACATTGGCTATTTCAAAGTTTTCGATGCAAATGTTTTGTTTTGAACACAAAAGATAATCTAGGTAAATTTGATTCAAAATCCGATGTTGGTATTTTTCTTGGTTATTCAAACTCAAGCAAAGCTTATAGAGTGTATAATAAAAGAACTTTGGTTGTGGAAGAATCTATGCATGTCACATTTGATGAGTCTAATCCTCCTCTCATGGAGAAAGGAGTTGTTGATGATAATGCAGAAGAAGAACATCAAGAAGAATCATCAAATGATAACCAAAAGGATGCACCTCATGGAATTCAAGAAGAGCATCATGAAGAATCAAATGCAGAGCAAAATGAAGGTACATCTCAAACACTCCCCAAGGAGTGGAGGTATATTTCTTCTCACCCTAAGGATGTAATTTTAGGAGATCCCTCACGAGGTGTTACAACTAGATCATCACTTAGGAACACATGTGAACATGCTGCATTTATTTTTCAAATTGAACCAAAATCCTTTGCTGATGCGGAAAATGATGAGTCTTGGATTATGGCAATGCAAGAGGAATTGAATCAATTTGAGAGAAACAATGTGTGGGAATTAGTCCCTAATCCGGAACATCAATCCGTTATAGGCACTAAATGGGTATGTAGAAACAAAATGGATGAATCCTCCGTGGGTTGTAAGAAACAAAGCTAGATTAGTGGCTCAAGGTTACAACCAAGAAGAAGGAATTGATTTTGATGAAACATTTGCACTGTAGCTAGATTAGAATCCATTAGATGCTGTTGGCTTATGCATGTCATAAGGATTTCATTTTATATCAAATGGATGTCAAAAGTGCTTTCTTAAACTAAGTTATATTATGGAGGAAGTATATGTGAAACAACCTCCCGGTTTTGAAAATGAAAATTTCCACCATGTGTATAAGTTATCTAAGGCTTTGTATGGTCTTAAACAAGCACCTAGAGCATGGTATGATAGGCTTAAAAACTTTTGTTAGATAATGATTTTTCGATGGGAAAAGCGGACACAACTTTATTTGTTAAGCATAAAAGCCAAGATATACTTATTGTTCAAATTTATGTTGATGATATTATTTTTGGTTCTACTAATGAGTTGTTGTGTAAAGAATTTTCATCTTGTATGAGCAAAGAATTTGAGATGAGTATGATGGGAGAGTTGAAGTACTTCCTTGACTCCAAATCAAACAAAACGAGGAAGGAATTTTCATAAATCAAGCCAAGTACGTGAAAGATCTACTCAAAAAATTCGCTATGAAAATGGAACGGCAAAAAGCACTCCAATGAGTCCTACAATCAAGCTGACAAAGATGAGAAAGGTAAGGAAGTT
Organism: Atalantia buxifolia; assembly: GCA_030444775.1. NCBI lineage: Eukaryota > Viridiplantae > Streptophyta > Magnoliopsida > Sapindales > Rutaceae > Atalantia > Atalantia buxifolia. The sequence continues at coordinate 51,895 of JASUUI010000298.1, read as the reverse complement.
GATATCAAGACATATCGAGGTATGATCGATCCTTACTCTATTTAACTCTAGTAGGCCTGACATTATGTTTAGTGTATGCTTGTGTGCTAGATTTCAATCTTGTCCTAAAGAGTCACACTTGTTTGCCGTTAAACGAATTTTTCGTTATTTGATTGGCACCATTAATCTTGGTCTTTGGTATCCTAGGGAACACATATTGATTTAACTTGTTACTCTGATGCCGATTTTGCTGGTTATAAGGTTGATAGAAAAGTACTAGTGGAACATGTCACTTCCTAGGTCATTCACTTGTCTCTTGGTTTAGTAAGAAACAAAACTCAGCTTGCGCTTTCAACCACCGAGGCCGAATATATAGCCGCAGTAGTTGTTGTGCACAAATTCTTTGGATGAAACAAACCCTTAGAGACTATGGCATTAAACTCGATCAAATACCTATCTTGTGTGACAATACTAGTGCTATTAATCTATCCAAGAACCCAATTCAACATTCTAGAACAAAGCATATAGAAATTAGGCATCACTTTCTTAGAGATCATGTTCAAAAAGGAGATGTTATGATTAAATTTGTTTCGACTGAAAATCAACTTGTGGATATCTTCACAAAACCTCTTAATGAAGAGCTTTTTATAAAGATAAGACATGAGCTTGGAATGTTGAATGTTGCATCTTGAGTTATGAATTGTTGATATGTTTGTTATTGTATGAATTTATACTTCATGAATTAAATAGCTTGATATGTTTATTATTTTATGTTTCATGAATTAAATGGCTTATTGAAAAATTTTGAATCTCAAAATGATTTAAAATTGATCAAATTTTAAGCCAAAAATAAAATGGTGTGTATAATACAAGTATAAGAGCTTGCCAATTTTCAATATGTGGTAAAAATTTTCTAAGTCCAAACCGTATACCGCTTTCTTTCAACCGAAAATCCGCTTTTCTTGGTGCTCGGTCAATATTCGCTAACCGATTTACCAAACCGTAAACCGGATTTGAAAATCACTTCGCCACATCCGAAATCCGTTCATCAAACCGTAAACCGAATTGGTTCTCAAATTTTTTCGGGAATTATCCGACAACCGATAAGGAAATTCGAAATCCGATATGTTTATGTAGTTATCGGATCAGAATCGATAACCGTTATAACATTCGAAAACCGGATTTCATAACTCACATTCTCGACATCTTTCGCCAACCGATACGTAAACCGTAAACCGAATGCACTAGGAGTTTTCTGAAATGATTCGATAACCGTTTTCAAAATTCGAATTCAATTCACATTACTAGATTTCGAATGTAACCGATAGCCGTTACAAACATCCGTAAACCGACTTCGCGGAGCTTATCGCTTTCAAACCGATAACCGTTCTAATATCCTAAAACGATTCGCAAAGATGCATTTCGAACACAACCGATGTCCGTTGTTCGATCCGAATGCCGGATTCGCAAGCTTTTCCTTGTTCTTCATCTTCCTCTCATTCGCAAACCGTTCTCCTCTCTCTAAAGCCGCTTCTCTCTCTCATTTTCTTCAAAATCCATCACTTTTCATGTGTTTTTGATGCAAATTGATCCAAGCAAATTGTTCCCCATCCGCTCTTGTGTCCAAAATCATCTTTAAAATTCATTTTCAACATCTAAAACATCAAGATCCGAAATCAACCTAGGTTTTTCAAATCTTTTCTCTCTAAAATTTCTTCCTCTCAAGTTGTTTTTGAGCCAAATTGCTTCTCAAAATTGTTTTCAATCTTCATTCTCTTCATTTTCCGTAACTCATTTCAACTCAAATCACTCAACTTCACCATGTCAAGCTCACGGCCGGCTCAAGAAAAGGCAAAGAACCGGTTCAACCCCCCTGCTGCGTCACGGCAAAGCCGGCGACACCACCACTAATCCACCTTTGAGTCCTCACACCTTCGAACAAGCATTTGATCAACCGGTTTCATCAAAATTTCCGACTCGAGAGGTACTCAATACGTTTTTATATTTCCGAACCCAATTGGCTTCATAGTCTTCATATTAGTCATAGAAATTTATTTTAATTGCTTGGTGATGTTGGTTGAATGGTGCTCTTATGATTGACGAACATGTTTATCCCGACTTGGTGAAAGTGTTTTACTCGAATATGGACGCTTTCCGAGGAGAAAAGAACTCGAGTAATCACCAATGTTGGAGGAGTTATGATTGATTTTGATGTTTCATTGTTGAACTCTATCCTAGGATCATCCGATTTTGGTCTAGAACTTTTTTCGCCTAGAAATCTCCCAAAATTGATAGATATGTTCATATTGACGCTGCTCAAATATTTGTCTGCAGAGATCTTACCATTGAAGATTGTACCATTCATTTCCGTACTCGTTGTCTTTGTCTTCAAACTCGTATTTTACTTCGCTTTATTCACCCATTGTTCTTCCTAGATCAGGCATTTGATGAGGTTTCTCATATGGACGTTGCTTTGATTGATCAGATTCTTCTTCAACGCCGCTCGTTAACTTAGGTTATCTCATCATCCGAAATATGTTGACCATACCGCTTTGATTTCTCGCCCTTCCATATGGTCAATTTATTACCCGAATCCTTAAACACTTTGAAGTTCCGATTAATGAACCATCGCTTAGGCCTTCTAAGGGTATAGGGATGATTCTCGTTATTAGCTTAGGTTTTGAGTGGCGTGATCGCACTTGGGTCAAAGTCACCAAAACAATTACACTTTCTCGCCCCGAGTGATGATCGGCAACTCAATGATGTGATTCCCGCCGATCAACTCCCCGATTTCGCCTGCTTTCGAGGCTGGCTGCCGAGAGTCTCCAAGTCTACCTACTTCCTACCGCCTCGCACTCGCATTACACACCTCCCGAGCATCCTATTTCCGGCGAGGTTACACTTCAAAGAGATTATGGATGAGGTGAGGATGCTCTCAAGGGCAAGGGCAGATCGAAGTTTCAAAGAAGAAGCAGCAGCAGCCTCATTCACGCCAGCGCCTCCTTTTTGAGTACTTCGGTATTCCATATCCGTATCCACCTCCATCGCCACCATCCTCACCACCTCGCAGTCTCTTATGCTTGTATCGACACACCTACATGTTATTTACTCGCTTTATGTATTTTTCGCTTTCGATTACATGGATGGTTGTTATGACTTTGGATTATGTATTTGATTTGGATTATATGCATTTGCTTTGCGTATTTATTATGTTCTTTAATTCAGTTTTGGATGCTATGGATTTGTTTTATTTGTTGGCTATGATATCTTTTCATGCTTTGGATATTTTTGAATTAACGTGCTTGTATTGAGATTTTGATGAGTGGTAGGGGGAGCTCTTGTTCTTTTTGATGATGAAGGGGGAGATATAATATATCTATGTGTTATGAAAATTGATATGCATGTATGCAGGGGGAGCTTTTAAATCTTTTTGAAATTATTTCTTAACCTTGCATTGATTAAGGGGGAGCTTTTCATAACTAAATCAATTTTCTTTAGTGTGTTTTGTCATCATCAAAAAGGGGGAGATTGTTAGCCTATATGACTATAAATATTGATTTTGATGATAACAAACCACATGTGTTGATTAAAGAAAATTGAGAGTAATTAAAAATAAAGTTTTATATATTGTGCTTCTAAAACAAGAAAATGATTTTATGGAGTTAAGTTATTCCTCAAAGTTGTGAACTAAAGTGAAAGAATTTTACAATCTTTGTTTTTAATAAATATTGTTTTTGAATTTCGGATTTGGACTTATTTGAAAATATTTAAATATTATGGGCCATTCCAAAATTTCACAAAGTTTGGGCTTGTTCATAATTTCAGAAAGTTTTGGGATTCACATAGTATTATTAAGAAATTCTGAAATTGGACTTAATTGCAAATTTTTATAACGCTTTTGGGCCATAGTGCGCTTATGGAAAGTTGTGGGGTCAAACTGTAATTTTTGCAAATAGTGCACTGTATCAAGTTATCAGAGTAAAGCGCAATCCGTTGCTAAACGGCAATCCGGCTATGGGGCAGAAACTCTCCGACGAGTAAAACGCAATCCGGCTACAAATTTTTGCTAAAAAATCCTAAGCATCAGGCGTAAAGCTTCGAGCATAAAAAACGGCAATCCGATATCACAAAGCAGATTCTGATACTCAAAAATTCAAATTTTTGCCTTAACGGTAACATGCAAGCGAATTCGATACTCAAAAAATTCAAACACTTGAGTGAAGAAATAGATATAATCTCATTGTTGTAAAGGTTCATTGAACTATAAAAACTCAATTGTATTCATTTTCAAGCCTTAGAAGGCTTGAACAAAAACCTACAAGCTTGGATCGCTTGAGGCTGGACGCAAATCTTTATTATTTGAATCAAATTTCGTGTGTTTGTTCATCTACTTTAAGAGATTTATTATTGTGCTTGGATTGAACTTATTGCTTTTCAATTTATTAAGGCTTTAGATTGAAACACTTGAGTGGGTTTTTGTTAGAGATAATTTTAATAAAGGTTCATTGACACCTTGAAGTCAATTGTATTTCACCTTGGAAGGCCCATTGGATAGTGAAAACCCGACGGTCCCGCTTGAGGCGGGACGTCCAAAAGGAAACGCAAAAATTTCGTGTGTTTGTGAGTTACTCTTACTTATTTATTATTGTGCTTGGATTGAACTTATTGCTTTTGAATTTATTAAGGCTTTAGATTGGATTGTTGTGTGGTTTTGCCACCGAGAATTTTTTTAATACCAATTCACCCCCTCTTTGGGTTGCACACTTGTATTTCAAACTCCCCATCATAAACTTGCCCATCGCCATAACCTGCTCCTATTTTCAAACGGAACTGCACCGCAGCCCCGGACATGAGTTACGGCATTGCTCTAAAACTTGGGGAAACTGTCGACGACGCCCCGGGCCGCGCCGCCTCGACGCCGACCGCCCCGCTGGGACCGACGCCCGAGGGCTCCGCTGCCACCGACCGCCGAGGGGCCGAAACGGAAAATCGGGCGTTTCGCCATAAACTTGCCCATTTTTCTAGAAAAACCGCTGCCTCCTAACCCCCTATCGCTGACTCCCGCCTCACGGCCCGCCCGGGTCCAAACGGAACCGCACCGCAGCATGAGTTACGGCCCTCATGAGTTAAAACTTGCCCTTTTTGGCCAGAAACTGGGCTGTCCGGCCCGGTGCTATAGCCACCCCTCGCCGGGGCCGCGCCGCCCCGCCTCGACCGACCGACCGCTCGGGGGGACCGACGCCATTTTTCACCCCCGCCTGCCACCGACCGCCCGAGGGGCCGAAACGGAAAAATCGGGCGTTCGCCATAACTTGCCCATTTTTCTACTTTAAACCGCCGGCTCCAACCCCCATCGCTGCTCCCCGCCTCACGGTCCCCGCTGGCCAAACGGAACCGCACCGCAGCCCCGATCATGAGTTACGGCCTCTCATTGCCCTTTGGCCATAAAACTTGCCCATTTTTTTCGGCCAGAAACTGCCCACGGGCTGTGGTGTATAGCCACCTGCCTCGCTGGGGCCGCCGGCCCGACCCGACTGACCCCCGGGGACCGACGCCACCGAGGGCCCCCGCCACCACCGACCGCCCGAGGGGCCGAAACGGAAAATCGGGCGTGCGCCATAACTTGCCCATTTTTCGGCCAGAAACCGCCGGCCTCAACCCCCCATCGCTTGCCCCCCGCCTCACGGTCCCGCTGGTCCAAACGGAACCGCACGCAGCCCCGATCATGAGTTACGGCCCTCATTGGGGCCGGGTAAAACTTGCCCACATGAAGTTTTAGCTCTCCTGGCCCACCGGCCGCGCCCGTGCTATAGCTCGCCCACCCGGGCCGCCGGGACCGACGCCACCGGGGACCGACGCCACCGAGGACCTCCCGCCCACCGACCGCCCCCGAGGGGCCGAAACGGAAAATCGGGCGTTCCATAAACTTGCCCATTTTTTCGGCCAGAAACTGCCGCCTCCTAACCCCCCATCGCGCTCCCCGCCTCACGGCCCCGCTGGCCCAAACGGAACCGCACCGCAGCCCCGATCATGAGTTACGGCCCCTCATTGCCCGGCCATAAAACTTGCCCATTTTTCTGCCAGAAACTGCCCACGGGCCGTGCTATAGCTCACCCGGGTCCTCGCTGGGGCCGCGCCCGCCGACTCGACTGGGCCTCTCTCGGGCCGGGACCGACGCCACGAGGGCCCCGCTGCCACCGACCGCCCCGAGGGGCCGAAACGGAAAATCGGGCGCTCGCCATAAACTTGCCCATTTTTCGCCAGAAACCGCCGGCCCAACCCCCCATCGCTGCCCCGCCTCACGGCCCCGCTGGCCAAACGGAACTGCACCGCAGCCCCGATCATGAGTTACGGCCCTCATTGCCCGGCCATAAACTTGCCCATTTTTCGCCAGAAACTGACTGCCCACGGCCGTGGCTATAGCCCACCGATCGGCTGGGCCGGGGCCCCCCGACCGACCGACCCTCTCGGGGACCGACGCCACCGAGGGCCCCACGCCACCGACCGCCCCGAGGGGCCGAAACGGAAAATCGGGCGTCGCCATAAACTTGCCCATTTTTCGGCCAAAACGCCTGCCTCCTAACCCCCCATCGCGCCCCGCCTCACGGTCCCGCTGCCCAAACGGAACACCGCGCCCGATCAGAGTTACGGATCATGAGTTAAAACTTGCCTTTTTTTCGGAAACCGGGGGCCCGACCGTGCTATAGCCCACCAGGCCCGCCGGGGCGAGCCCCGCCCGACTCGACTGGGACCGCCTGGGGACCGACGCCACCGAGGACCCCGCCACACCGACCGCCCCGAGGCCGCCGAAAATGAAAATCCCTTTTTCGCTTGCCCCATAAACTGCTCCCATTTTTCACGGCCCCGCCCAAACGAAACCACCGCCTCCAACCCCCATCGCTTTAAAACTGCCTCGCCACGGCCCGCTGCCCAAACGGAAACGCAATCGCAGCCGATCATGAGTTACGCCCTTTGGGGCCGGCCACATCTTGCCCATTTTTCTGGCCGGCCGAACGGAAAATCGCCGCGCCATAAACTTGCCCATTTTTTCGGCCAGAAACCGCCCAACCCCCCGCACCGACCTGGCCCGCCCCGACGGTCCCGAGGGGCCCAAACGGAACTGCACCGCCATAAACTTGATCATGAGTTACGGCCCTCATTGCCCCCATCATAAATCTTGCCGGCCCCGCCCCAAAACAACCGCACCGCAGCTGCCCGGATTATGAGTTACGGCCCTCACTTGCCCCGATCAAACTTGCGGGCCGCCTCCTAGCGGCCTGGCCCCGACGGCCGGGCGCCCGGACTTCGACCGACCGCCTCGCCTGACGCCACCGGGCCCCGCTGCCACCGACCGCCCCGAGGGGCCGAAACGGAAAATCGGCGCCGCCATAAACTTGCCCATTTTTCGGCCAGAAACCGCCGGCCCTAACCCCCCCATCGCTGCTCCCCGCCTCACGGTCCCCGCTGGCCCAAACGGAACGCACCGCAGCCCGGATCATGAGTTACGGCCCTCTCATTGCCCGCCATAAAACTTGCCGCACCATTTTTTTCGCCAGAAACTGCCCACGGCCGGCCGGTGCTATAGCCCACCTGCCTCGCTGGGCCACAGCGGGCCGGGCGGGGACCGACTGCCGACCCTGGGACCGGGACCGACGCCCGAGGGCTCCCCTGCTGCCACCGACCGCCCCGAGGGGCCGAAACGGAAAATCGGGCGTTTCGCCATAAACTTGCCCATTTTTTCGGCCAGAAACCGCCGCCCTAACCCCCCATCGCTGCCCCCGCCTCACGGCCCCGCCGGCCAAACGGAACTGCACCGCAGCCCCGATCATGAGTTACGGCCCTCATTGCCCGCCATAAAACTTGCCCATTTTTCCCAGAAACTGCTCTCACGGGCCCAGGTGCTATAGCTCACCTGGGCCGCGCTGGGCCGCGCGGGCCCGACGGCCTTTTGCCGCCTGGGGACCGACGCCACCGAGGGCCCCGCCGCCACCGACCGCCACCGAGGGGCCGAAACGGAAAATCGGGCGCTTCGCCATAAACTTGCCCATTTTTCGCCGTGAAAACCGCCGGCTCCTAACCCCCATCGCTGCCCCCGCCTCACGGTCCCGCTGGCCAAACGGAACTGCACCGCAGCCCCGATCATGAGTTACGGCCCTCATTGCCCGCCATAAAACTTGCCCATTTTTTTCTATTGCCAGAAACTGCTCCACGGCCAGGTGCTATAGCCCACCCGGCCCGCCTCCGGCCGCCCGCCCGCCCCGACCGACCTCCCCGGACCGGGGACCGACGCCGCCGAGGGCCCCCGCCACCGCCACCGACCGCCCGAGGGGCCGAAACGGAAAATCGGGCGTTCGCCATAAACTTGCCCATTTTTCGGCCAGAAACCGCTGCTCCCAACCCCCATCGCTGCTCCCCGCCTCACGGTCCCCGCTGGGTCCAAACGGAACCGCACGCAGCCCCGATCATGAGTTACGCCCTCATTGCCCCGCCATAAAACTTGCCCATTTTTCTATTGCCAGAAACTGCCTCCACGGCTGCCAGCTATAGCCCACCTGGCCTGCCCCGCCGGGGCCGCGCCCGCCGCCCGACGACGACCCCGCCGGGGACCGACGCCACCGAGGGCCCCCGCCCACCGACCGCCCCACCGAGGGGCCGAAACGGAAAATCGGGCTTTCGCCATAAACTTGCCCATTTTTTTCGGCCAGAAACCGCCGGCCCTAACCCCCATCGCTGCCCCCGCCACACGGTCCCGCCTGGCCCAAACGGAACCGCACCGCAGCCCCGATCATGAGTTACGGCCCTCATTGCCCGGCCATAAAACTTGCCCATTTTTTTCGCCAGAAACCACCCACGGCCGTGTGCTATAGCCCACCTGGGCCCGCCCCGCGCCCGCCCGCCCTGGGACCGACCCCCCCGCCGGGACCGACGCCACGAGGGCCCCCCACCTGCCACCGACCGCCCGAGGGGCCGAAACGGAAAATCGGGCGTTCGCCATAAACTTGCCCATTTTTCGGCCAAAACCGCCGCCCTAACCCCCCATCGCTGCCCCCCGCCACGGCCCCGCTGGCCAAACGGAACCGCACCGCAGCCCCGATCATGAGTTACGATTGCCCGCCATAAAACTTGCCCATTTTTTTCGCCAAAACTGCTCACGGGCCAGGCCGTGTGCTATAGCCCACCTGGCCCCGCTGGGGCCGCGCCGCCCGCCCGACCCGACCGCCTCCCGGGGGGACCGACGCCCACCGAGGGCCCCCCGCCGCCACCGACCGCCCCCCGAGGGGCCGAAACGGGAAAATCGGGCGCCTCGCCATAAACTTGCCCATTTTTCCAGAAACCGCCGGCCCTAACCCCCATCGCTGCCCCCGCTCACGGGTCCCGCTGGCCCAAACGGAACCGCACCGCAGCCCCGATCATGAGTTACGGCCTCTCATTGCCCGGCCATAAAACTGTGCCCATTTTTCGGCCAGAAACTGCTCACGGCCGGCCACCCGGCCCCGCTGGGCACCGCCCACGCCCGCCTGACCGACCGCCTCGCTGGGACCGACGCCACCGAGGGCCTCGCTGCCACCGACCGCCACCGACCGCCGAGGGCCGAAACGGAAAATCGGGCGTTTCGCCATAAACTTGCCCATTTTTTCTACTGCCAGAAACCGCCCTCCCAACCCCCATCGCTGCTCCCGCCTCACGGTCCCGCTGGCCCAAACGGAACTGCACCGCAGCCCCGATCATGAGTTACGGCTCTCATTGCCCGGCCATAAAACTTGCCCATTTTTTTCGGCCAGAAACTGCTCCGCCCGCGGCCGGTGCTATAGCCCACCCGCCCCCACGGGGGGCCGCCCGCCCGGCTGACCGCCTGCCCGGGGGGACCGACGCCCACCGAGGGCCCCCGCTGCCACCGACCGCCCCGAGGGGCCGAAACGGAAAATCGGGCGTTCGCCATAAACTTGCCCATTTTTTTCGCCAGAAACCGCCGCCCCAACCCCCATCGCTGTTCTCCCCGCCTCACGGTCCCCGCTGGCCCAAACGGAACGCACGCAGCCCCGATCATGAGTTACGGCCCTCATTGCCCGGCCATAAAACTTGCCTTTTTCGCCAGAAACCAGAAACTGCCACGGCCGCTGCCAGTTATAGCCCACCCGGCCCCGCTGGGGTCGCGCCCCCCGCCTTGACGACCGACCGACCCCGCTGGGACCGACGCCACCGAGGGCCCCCGCTGCCACCGACCGCCCGCCGAGGGGCCGAAACGGAAAATCGGGCGCTCGCCATAAACTTGCCCATTTTTCGGCCAGAAACCGCCGGCCCCTAACCCCCATCGCTGCCCCCCGCCTCACGGTCCCGCTGGCCCAAACGGAACCGCACCGCAGCCCCGGATCATGAGTTACGGCCTCATTGCCCGGCCATAAAACTTGCCCATTTTTTTCGCCAGAAACTGCCCACGGCCAGTGCTGCTATAGCCCACCTGCCTCGGGCCGGGGCCTGCCGCCTCGGCCCGACCTCCGACCCCTGGGACCGACGCCCCCGAGGGCCCCGCCGCCACCGACCGCCGAGGGGCCGAAACGGAAAATCGGCGCTCGCCATAAACTTGCCCATTTTTTCGGCCAGAAACCGCTGCCCCAACCCCCCATCGCTGCCCCCCACGGTCCCGCTGGCCAAACGGAACCGCACCGCAGCCCCGATCATGAGTTACGGCCTCTCATTGCCCGCCATAAAATCTTGCCCATTTTTTTTTCGGCCAGAAACCGTCTCCCGGCCAGGTGCTATAGCTCACCTGGGCCCGCCGGCCGCGCCGCGCCGCCCGCCCGACTTTGACCGCCTCCCGGGCCGGGGGACCGACGCCACCGAGGGCCCCGCCACCGACCGCCCCCGAGGGGCCGAAACGGAAAATCGGGCTCGCCATAAACTTGCCCATTTTTCGCCGTAAACCGCTGCCCTAACCCCCCATCGCTGTTCCCCGCCTCACGGTCCCGCTGGCCAAACGGAACCGCACCGCAGCCCCGATCATGAGTTACGCCCTCATTGCCCTACCATAAAACTTGCCCATTTTTCGGCCAGAAACTGCTCCGACTGCAGCTATAGCCCACCCGGCCTCGCCGGGGCCGCGCCGCCCGCCCGACGACCGCCTCCTCGCCGGGGACGACGCCACCGAGGGCCCCGCTGCCACCGACCGCCCCGAGGGGCCGAAAACGGAAAATCGGGCGCCTCGCCATAAACTTGCCCATTTTTCGCCAGAAACCGCCGCCCTAACCCCCATCGCGTTGCCCCCACGGCCCCGCTGGCCAAACGGAACCGCACCGCAGCCCCGATCATGAGTTACGGCCCTCATTGCTCCGCCATAAAAACTTGCCCATTTTTCGCCATAAACTCTCCGGCCACGGCCGTGTGCTATAGCCACCTGGCCTCGCTGGGGCCGCCCGCCCGCCCCGACCTTGGGACCCCCGCCGGGACCGACGCCCGAGAGGGCCCCCGCCCACCGACCGCCCCGAGGGGCCGAAAACGGAAAATCGGGCGTTCGCCATAAACTTGCCCATTTTTCGGCCAGAAACCGCCGGCCCTAACCCCCATCGCGCTGCCCCCGCCTCACGGTCCCGCTGTCCAAACGGAACCGCACCGCAGCCCCGATCATGAGTTACGGCCTCTCATTGCCCGCCATAAAACTTGCCCATTTTTCGGCCAGAAACTGCCCGCACGGCCAGTGCTATAGCCCACCCGCCCCCCGGGCCGCCCGCCCCCGATCGACTGGCCTCCCGCTGGGACCGACGCCGAGAGGCCCCGCTGCCACCGACCGCCCCGAGGGGCCGAAACGGAAAATCGGGCGCTCGCCATAAACTTGCCCATTTTTTCGGCCAGAAACCGCCGGCCCAACCCCCCGCGCTGCTCCCCGCCTCACGGTCCCCGCTGGCCCAAACGGAACCGCACCGCAGCCCCGATCATGAGTTACGGCCTCTCATTGCCCGCCATAAAACTTGCCCATTTTTCTTTGAAACTGGCTCCGGGCCAGTGGTGCTATAGCCCACCCGGCCCGGGGGGCCGCGCCCGCCCCCCGACCGCCGGGCCTGGGACCGACGCCCCCCGAGGGCCCCCCGCCGGCCACCGACCGCCAGCCGAGGGGCCGAAATCCGGAAAATCGGAAATGCTCGCCATAAACTTGCCCATTTTTCGCCCAAACCGCCGGCCTCCCAACCCCCCATCGCTGCCCCCGCCTCACGGTCCCGCTGGCCAAACGGAACCGCACGCAGCCCCGATCATGAGTTACGGCCCTCTTGCCCGGGCCATAAAACTTGCCCATTTTTCGACCAGAAACTATAGCACGGCCAGGTGCTATAGCCCACCTGGCCTGCCGGGGCCGCCCGCCCGACCGACCGACCGCCCGCTGGGACCGACCGACGCCACGAGGGCCGACCCCGAGGGCCACCGACCGACCGCCGAGGGGCCGAAACGGAAAATCGGGCGCTCGCCATAAACTTGCCCATTTTTTTCGGCCAGAAACCGCCGCCCTAACCCCCCATCGCTGCCCCGCCTCACGGTCCCGCTGGGTCCAAACGGAACGCACCGCAGCCCCGATCATGAGTTACGGCCCTCATTGCCCGCCATAAAACTTGCTGCCATTTTTCGGCCAGAAACTGCCTCACGGCCAGGTGGTTATATAGCCCACCGGGGACCGGCCACGGGGCCGCGCCTCGCCGCCCGCCCGCTTGCGACCGCTGGCCTGCCGGGGACCGACGCCACGAGGGCCCCCGCTGCCACCGACCGCCCACCGAGGGGCCGAAACGGAAAATCGGGCGCTCGCCATAAACTTGCCCATTTTTCTACTCAGAAACCACGGGCCTCCCAACCCCCCATCGCTTGCCCCCGCCTCACGGCCCCGCTGGCCAAACGGAACTGCACCGCAGCCCCGATCATGAGTTACGGCCTCATTGCCCGCCATAAAACTTGCCCATTTTTCTCCAGAAACTGCACGCACGGCATGGAAAGTGCTATAGCCACCTGGGGCCTCGCTGGGCCGGGGCCGCCCGCCCGCCCCGCCCGACCGGGACGCCTCCGGGGACCGACGCCACCGAGGGCCCCCGCCACCGAGCCACCGACCGCCCCGAGGGGCCGAAACGGAAAATCGGGCGCTCGCCATAAACTTGCCCATTTTTTCGGCCAGAAACCGCCGGCTCCCAACCCCCATCGCTGCCCCCGCCTCACGGTCCCGCTGGCCCAAACGGAACGCAATCGCAGCCCCGATCATGAGTTACGGCCCTCATTGCCCGGCCATAAAACTTGCCCATTTTTCTTGCCAGAAAACTGCCCACGGCCAGGTGTTATAGCCCACCCCCCGCCTGGGCTGCGCCTCGACCGACCGCCCCCGCCGGGGACCGACGCCCACCGGGGGCCGCCCATCGGCCACCGATCACCACCCGAGGGGCCGAAAACCAGAAAATCGGGCTTTCGGCCATAAACTTGCCCATTTTTCGGCCAGAAACCGCCGGCCCTAACCCCCATCGCTGCCCCCCGCCCACGGTCCCGCCGTCCAAACGGAACCGCACCGCAGCCCCGATCATGAGTTACGGCCCTCATTGCCCGCCATAAAACTTGCCCATTTTTCGGCCAGAAACTGCCTCGCCGGCCAGTGGTGCTATAGCCCACCCGGGCCTCCGGCCGGGGCCGCCGCGCCCCACTGACTGCCTCCCCTGGGACCGACGCCACCGAGGGCCCCCGCCACCACCGACCGCCCGAGGGCCGAAACGGAAAATCGGCGTTCGCCATAAACTTGCCCATTTTTCTTTTTCGGCCAGAAACCGCCGGCTCCCAACCCCCATCGCTGCTCCCCGCCTCACGGTCCCGCCGGCCCAAACGGAACCGCACCGCAGCCCCGATCATGAGTTACGGCCCTCATTGCCCGCCATAAAACTTGCCCATTTTTTTCGGCCAGAAACTGCTCCGCGGCCAGGTGGTAGTATAGCCCACCCGGCCCGCGGGGCCGCGCCCGCCCCCGACCGGGCCGCCCGCTGGGACCGACGCCACCGAGGGCCCCGCTGCCACCGACCGCCCCGAGGGGCCGAAAACGGGAAAATCGGGCGCTCGCCATAAACTTGCCCATTTTTCTACCAGAAACCGCCGGCTCTAACCCCCCATCGCTGCCCCCGCCCACGGTCCCGCTGGCCCAAACGGAACCGCACCGCAGCCCCGATCATGAGTTACGGCCCTCATTGCCCGGCCATAAAACTTGCTCTTTTTTCGGCCGAAACTGGTCCGGCCGGTGTGCTATCCCCCCCCGGGCCCCCCGCCGGGGGCCGCGCCCGCCCGACCCCGACCGACCGCCCCCGCCGGGGACCGACGCCCACCGAGGACCCCGCCGGCCACCGACCGCCCCCCGAGGGGCCGAAAACAGGAAAATCGGGCGTTCGTACATAAACTTGCCCATTTTTTTCTACCGTAAAACCGCCGGCTCCTAACCCCCCATCGCTGCCCCCGCCTCACGGCCCCGCTGGCCCAAACGGAACGCACCGCAGCCCCGATCATGAGTTACGGCCCTCATTGCCCGCCATAAAACTTGCCCATTTTTCGGCCAGAAACTCCCCGGGCCGGCCAGGTGCTATAGCCCACCTGCCCCGCCGGGCCGCGCCGCCTCGCCCGCCCCGACGGCCACGGGGACCGGGACGCCCACCGAGGGCTCCCCGCCGCCACCGACCGCCCCGAGGGGCCGAAACGGGAAAATCGGGCGCTCGCCATAAACTTGCCCATTTTTCGGCCGTAAAACCGCCGGCCCTAACCCCCATCGCTGCCCCCGCCTCACGGTCCCGCTGGCCCAAACGGAACCGCACCGCAGCCCCGATCATGAGTTACGGCCCTCATTGCTCCGGCCATAAAACTTGCCCATTTTTTTGAAAAACTGCTCCGCCCGGCCAGGTGCTATAGCCCACCTGGGGCCGCGGGGCGCGCGCCGCCTTGACCCGACCGCCTCCCGGGGGACCGACGCCCGAGGGCCCCGCGCCACCGACCGCCCGAGGGGCCGAAACGGAAAATCGGGCGTTCGCCATAAACTTGCCCATTTTTCGCCAGAAACCGCCGGCCCCAACCCCCATCGCGCTGCCCCGCCTCACGGTCCCGCCGGCCAAACGGAACCGCACCGCAGCCCCGATCATGAGTTACGGCCCCTCTTTGCCCGCCATAAACTTGCCCATTTTTCTACTGCCAGAAACTGCCTCACGGGCCAGTGCTTATAGCCACCCGGCCCGCGGGGCGCGCCGCCCGCCGCCCCGACCGCCTCCGCCGGGGACCGACGCCCGAGGGCCCCGCTGCCACCGACCGCCCCCCGAGGGGCCGAAAACTGGAAAATCGGGCGTTCTCCCATAAACTTGCCCATTTTTCGGCCGAAACCGCCGGCCCAACCCCCCATCGCTGCCCCCGCCTCACGGCCCCGCTGGCCAAACGGAACTGCAATCGCAGCCCCGATCATGAGTTACGGCCCTCATTGCCCGCCATAAAACTTGCCCATTTTTTCGGCCGAAACTGCTCACGGCCAGTGTGCTATAGCCCACCTGGGCCCCCGGGGCCGCGCCGCCCCCCGACCGCCTCCCGCCGGGGGACCGACGCCACCGAGGGCCCCCGCTGCCACCGACCGCCCGAGGGGCCGAAACGGAAAATCGGGCGTTCGCCATAAACTTGCCCATTTTTCGGCCAGAAACCGCCGCTCCCAACCCCCATCGCTGCCCCCGCCCTCACGGTCCCGCTGGCCCAAACGGAACCGCACCGCAGCCCCGATCATGAGTTACGGCCTCTTTGGGCCCGGCCATAAAACTTGCCCATTTTTCCGCCGTAAAACTGCCCACGGGCCGGCCTCACCTGCCCTCGGCGGGCCGCGCCGCCCCGACCGACCGCCTCTCCGCCGGGACCGACGCCACCGAGGGCCCCGCTGCCACCGACCGCCCCGAGGGGCCGAAACGGAAAATCGGGCGTCGCCATAAACTTGCCCATTTTTCTGCCAGAAACCGCCGCCTCCCAACCCCCATCGCGTTGCCCCCGCCTCACGGTCCCGCTGGCCAAACGGAACCGCACCGCAGCCCCGATCATGAGTTACGGCCCTCATTGCCCTACCATAAAACTTGCCCATTTTTCGGCCAGAAACTGCCCGCCGGCCATGTGCTATAGCCACCTGGCCCCGGGGGGGCCGCGCCGCCTGCCCGACCGACTGCCCCCCGGGGACCGACGCCCCCCGAGGGCCCCCCGCCACCACCGACCGCCCCCCGAGGGGCCGAAATCCGGAAAATCGGGCGTTCGGCCATAAACTTGCCCATTTTTTTACCAGAAACCGCCGGCCCTAACCCCCATCGCGCTGCCCCGCCTCACGGCCCCGCGGCCCAAACGGAACCGCACCGCAGCCCCGATCATGAGTTACGGCCCTCATTGCCCGCCATAAAACTTGCCCATTTTTTTTTTCGCCAGAAACTGCCCGGGCTGGGACCCGCCCACCGGGTACAACCGGGGCCGCGCCCCGACCGACCCCCACGGGGACCGGGACGCCCCGAGGGCCCCCGCTGCCACCGACCGCCCCCGAGGGGCCGAAACGGAAAATCGGGCGCTCGCCATAAACTTGCCCATTTTTCGGCCAAAACCGCTGGCCCCAACCCCCATCGCGTTGCCCCCGCCTCACGGTCCCGCTGGCCCAAACGGAACCGCACCGCAGCCCCGATCATGAGTTACGGCCCTCATTGCCCGCCATAAAACTTGCCCATTTTTTTCGGCCAGAAACTGCTCCGCGGCCGTGTGCTATAGCCCACCTGGCCCGCTGGGGCCGCGCCCGCCTTGACCGACCGGCCTCCCGGGGGGGACCGACGCCCGAGGGCCCCCGCGCCACCGACCGCCCCGAGGGGCCGAAACGGAAAATCGGGCGTTCGGCATAAACTTGCCCATTTTTCGGCCAGAACCGCCGGCTCCCAACCCCCCATCGCTGCCCCGCCTCACGGTCCCGCTGTCCAAACGGAACCGCAGCCGGATCATGAGTTACGGCCCTCATGAGTTACGGCCCTCATTGCCCACCTGGCCATAAAACTTGCCCATTTTTTTCACCGACCCCCGAACCGACCGCCGGCCGGGACCGACGCCACCGAGGACCCCGCGCCACCGACCGACCGACTGACCGCCTCCCGGGGACCGACGCCACCGAGGGCCCCGCGCCGCCACCGACCGCCCGAGGGGCCGAAAACGGAAAATCGGGCGTTCGCCATAAACTTGCCCATTTTTCTACTGGCCGAAACCGCGGCCTCCCAACCCCCCATCGCTGTTGCCCCGCCTCACGGTCCCGCCGGCCCAAACGGAAACGCACGCAGCCCCGATCATGAGTTACGGCCTCATTGCCCGCCATAAAACTTGCCCATTTTTCGGCCAGAAACTGCTCACGGGCCATGAAGCTATAGCCCACCTGGGCCCCCCGGGCCGGGGCGCCCGCCCGCTTCCCACCGGCCTCCCGGGCCGGGGACCGACGCCCGAGGGCCCCGCCCACCACCGACCGCCCGAGGGGCCGAAACAGGAAAATCCAAGCGTCGCCATAAACTTGCCCATTTTTCGGCCAGAAACCGCCGCCCCAACCCCCCATCGCTGCCCCCGCCTCACGGTCCCGCTGACCAAACGGAACCGCACGCAGTCCCGGATCATGAGTTACGGCCCCTCTTTTTGGGCCCAATGTTAGCCTATATGGCTATAAATATTGATTTTGATGATAACAAACCACATGTGTTGATTAAAGAAAATTGAGAGTAATTAAAAATAAAGTTTTATATATTGTGCTTCTAAAACAAGAAAATGATTTTATGGAGTTAAGTTATTCCTCAAAGTTGTGAACTAAAGTGAAAGAATTTTACAATCTTTGTTTTTAATAAATATTGTTTTTGAATTTCGGATTTGGACTTATTTGAAAATATTTAAATATTATGGGCCATTCCAAAATTTCACAAAGTTTGGGCTTGTTCATAATTTCAGAAAGTTTTGGGATTCACATAGTATTATTAAGAAATTCTGAAATTGGACTTAATTGCAAATTTTTATAACGATTTGGTCCATAGTGCAGTTATGGAAAGTTGTGGGGTCAAACTGTAATTTTGGCAAATAGTGCACTGTACCGTTACTGTAGCAAGCGGCAATCCGGTTATGCTAAACGGCAATCCGGTTATGGGGCAGAAACTCTCCGGACGAAAAGCGGCAATCCGGTTGCGCTAAGCGGAAATCCTATTCTGAGGCGTAAAGCTTCTGGAGCATAAACGGCAATCCGGATATCACAAGCGGCATTCCGGATACTCAAAAATTCAAATTTTTGCCTTAACGGTAACATGCAAGCGGAATTCCGGTTACCATAAACGGTAATCCTTATATGAGTAAAATATTCATAACGGCTAGTTTTTTGGCTCTAACTATAAAAACTCAAATCCAATTCATTTTCAAGCTCTCTAGCAAGCACAAACAAAAAGCATACAACATATCTTGAGCTCTCAATTCGCAAATCTTTATTATTTGAATCATTCTTGTTCTTGAATTTGTTCATCTACTCTTTAAGAGAGTTTTCATTGTAATTTTCATTTCCTCATTCAAATTGTGAGTGTTTGAGTGTGTGAAACACTTGAGTGAAGAAATTGAGATATAATCTCATTGTTGTAAAGGTTCATTGACACCTTGAAGTCAATTGTAAGCACTTTAAGCCTTGGAAGGCTTGGATAGTGAAAACCTCGAGCTTGGATCGCTTGGAGGCGTGGACGTAGGCGGGGATTGCCGAACCACGTAAAATTTCGTGTGTTTGTTTCTCTTCTCTCTACTTATTTATTATTGTGCTTGGATTGAACTTATTGCTTTTGAATTTATTAAGGCTTTAGATTGGATTGTTGTGTGGTTTTGTTAGGAGAATTTTTTTTAATACCAATTCACCCCCCTCTTGGGTTGCACACTTGTATTTCATTTGGTATCAGAGCGAGGTGCTCTTATTTAGATTTAACCATCTAGAGCTAAAGATCAATGGCAACTCATAATGATTCTACATTTAGGGAAGGACAATCCACCACTAGACCACCATATTTTGATGGAAACGATTATCCTTATTGGAAAACTAGGATGAGAATTTACTTGCAAGCTTTAGATTACGAAATTTGGGAAATCGTTAATGACGGTCCTTTCATGCTTTTGACTAAAAACGAAGTAGGGGAAGATATTCCAAAACCTTCACAGGAATGGAATGAATTGGAAAAGAGAAAAGCTTCTCTAAATTCCAAAGCAATGAATGCCTTATTTTGTGCACTTGATAAGAAAGAGTTTCATAGAGTGTCTAGTTGTGAAAGTGCTAATGAAATTTGGCACAAACTTGAAGTTGTGTATGAAGGCACGAATCAAGTGAAAGAGTCGAAAATTAGTAGGTACACTCGACAATATGAATTGTTCCAAATGGAACAAAATGAGAGTGTATATTCTATGTATACTAGATTCACGGACATAGTGAACACTTTAGGAGCTCTAGGAAAACCTTTTCTAATAGCGAGAAAGTTAAGAAAATCATAGGTCGCTACCTAAGGAATGGAGACCAAAAAGGACTGCCATTGAGGAAGCCAAAGATTTAAATGTTTTACCTATTGATGATTTAATTGGCTCTCTCATTTCATATGAAGAGGATTTGGCAGCAGAGAAAGGGCATGAGGAAAAGAAGAAAAACATTGCTCTCAAAGCCTCAAAACGTGAGAGTGATGAGGAAAGCGAGATGGATGATGAGGAGTTGGCAATGTTGGCTAGAAGATTCAGAAAATTTTACAAGAAGAATAATGAGCAGAGAAAGTTCAGAGGTTACAAGAATAAAAAGGAGAAGAAAGAACCAATCACTTGCTATGAATGCAAGAAGCCCGGACACATACGACCGAAATGTCCTCTCCTCAACAAACTCAAGAAGAAAGCTATGGTGGCCACATGGGATGATAGCGATGAGGAAACAAGTGATGAGGAAGAGCAACAAGAAATGACCAACTTAGCTCTCATGGCCTTTGGAGAAGAATCATGTGATGAACTTGATGAGGTAAGTGATCTCCCTACATATGATGAATTACATAATGCCTTTAAAGAATTGCATGATGAATTGATGAAAGTGGGTAAGAAGAATGTTTGCCTTAAAAAGAAAATGGTAGAGCTTCAAAATGAAAATGAATCATTTAGTGCAAAGATTACTTGCCTAGAATTAGAGAATAAAATATTGCATGATAAAGTTGCATTATTTGAGAATTCTAGCACATCACATGAGCATTTAGAATCACATGTGAATGACTTGAAAATGAAAATGAATTGCTTAGAAAGAAGAGCAATGATCTAAATGAGATTGTACTAAAATTTACAAATGGGCAAAAGATGTTGGATAACTTGCTTAATTCACAAAAGTGTGTGTTTGACAAAGGAGGAATTGGTTACAAACCAAACTTGAAACAAAAATATTACAAGAACTACTTTGTAAAGAATACATCTATTAACAATCAAATTGTATGTCATTATTGTAATCAAGATGGTCATATGAAAGATAGATGTCCAGTAAAGAGAAAATGCATATTATGGTGTGAAATGTGTTTGGGTTCCAAAAGGAACCATTGCTAACTCTCAAGGACCCAAAAAGGTTTGGGTACCTAAAACTTGAGACTTTTTCTGCAGGGCTTGAAGAATAAGAAGAATAAGTGGTACTTGGACAGCGGTTGTTCAAGACACATGACAGGAATTATTCTTGGTTTTCAAGTTTTACCAAAATCGAAAATGGTGGAGAGGTATCATTTGGAGATAATTCAAAAGGCAAAATCATTGGCATTGGCAATGTCGGTAATGTATCCTCTACTCTTATTGAAAATGTATGTTTGGTTGAAAACTTGAAACACAATCTTCTTAGCATTAGTCAATTATGTGATAAAGGATATAGAGTTATCTTTGATGAATCAAAATGTCTTATTGAAAATGCATGTGATGGCAAGATTTTGTTTGTAGGAAATAAATGTGTTAATGTTTATACTATCAATATAAATTGTGCATTCTCAAATGATAAATGTTTCTCCGTATTGCATGATGATGGTTGGTTGTGGCATAGAAGATTAGGTCATGCTAGTATGGATTTGATTTCAAAATCGTGAAAGATGATTTGGTTAAAGGTCTTCCATAAATCAATTTTCAAAAAGATAGAATTTGTGAAGCTTGCCAATTTGGAAAACAAATCAAAACTTCTTTCAAAAGCAAGAAAAATATTTCTACTTCAAAACCTCTTCAATTACTTCACATAGATTTATTTGGTCCTTCTAGATATGCTAGTTTAAGTGGCAAATATTATGCTTTTGTAATTGTGGATGATTTCTCTATATTCACATGGGTATTGTTCTTAACTAATAAGGATGATGCTTTTGATGCGTTTAGAATTTTCTGTAAAAAGGTTCAAAATGAAAAAGGATATTCAATTACTTGTATTAGAAGTGACAATGGTGGAGAATTTGAAAATCATGCATTTGAGAAGTTTTGTAATGAGTTTGGCATTGAGCATCAATTTTCATCATCTAGGACTCCTCAACAAAATGGAGTTGTAGAGAGAAAGAATAGGTCTATTCAAGAAATGGCTAGGACCATGCTAAATGAAAATTCTTTGCCAAAATATTTTTTAAGCCACAACACCGCATGTTATGTTTTGAATCGTGTGTTGATTAGACCTAATCTTAATAAAACTCCATATGAGCTTTGGAAGGATAGAAAACCCAACATTGGCTATTTCAAAGTTTTCGGATGCAAATGTTTTGTTTTGAACACAAAAGATAATCTAGGTAAATTTGATTCAAAATCCGATGTTGGTATTTTTCTTGGTTATTCAAACTCAAGCAAAGCTTATAGAGTGTATAATAAAAGAACTTTGGTTGTGGAAGAATCTATGCATGTCACATTTGATGAGTCTAATCCCTCCTCTGCGGAGAAAGGAGTTGTTGATGATAATGCAGAAGAAGAACATCAAGAAGAATCATCAAATGATAACCAAAAGGATGCACCTCATGGAATTCAAGAAGAGCATCATGAAGAATCAAATGCAGAGCAAAATGAAGGTACATCTCAAACACTCCCCAAGGAGTGGAGGTATGTTTCTTCTCACCCTAAGGATGTAATTTTAGGAGATCCCTCACGAGGTGTTACAACTAGATCATCACTTAGGAACACATGTGAACATGCTGCATTTATTTCTCAAATTGAACCAAAATCCTTTGCGGATGCGGAAAATGATGAGTCTTGGATTATGGCAATGCAAGAGGAGTTGAATCAACTTGAGAGAAACAATGTGTGGGAATTAGTCCCTAATCCAGAACATCAATCCATTATAGGCACTAAATGGGTATTTAGAAACAAAATGGATGAATCCGGTGTGGTTGTAAGAAACAAAGCTAGATTAGTGGCTCAAGGTTACAACCAAGAAGAAGGAATTGATTTTGATGAAACATTTGCACCTGTAGCTAGATTAGAATCCATTAGGATGCTGTTGGCTTATGCATGTCATAAGGATTTCATTTTATATCAAATAGATGTCAAAAGTGCTTTCTTAAACGGTTATATTATGGAGGAAGTATATGTGAAACAACCTCCTGGTTTTGAAAATGAAAAATTTCCAGACCATGTGTATAAGTTATCTAAGGCTTTGTATGGTCTTAAACAAGCACCTAGAGCATGGTATGATAGGCTTAAAAACTTCTTGTTAGATAATGATTTTTCGATGGGAAAAGTGGACACAACTTTATTTGTTAAGCATAAAAGCCAAGATATACTTATTGTTCAAATTTATGTTGATGATATTATTTTTGGTTCTACTAATGAGTTGTTGTGTAAAGAATTTTCATCTTGTATGAGCAAAGAATTTGAGATGAGTATGATGGGAGAGTTGAAGTACTTCCTTGGACTCCAAATCAAACAAAACGAGGAAGGAATTTTCATAAATCAAGCCAAGTACGTGAAAGATCTACTCAAAAGATTCGGCTATGAAAATGGAACGGCAAAAAGCACTCCAATGAGTACTACAATCAAGCTGGACAAAGATGAGAAAGGTAAGGAAGTTGATATCAAGACATATCGAGGTATGATCGGATCCTTACTCTATTTAATTGCTAGTAGGCCTGACATTATGTTTAGTGTATGCTTGTGTGCTAGATTTCAATCTTGTCCTAAAGAGTCACACTTGTTTGCCGTTAAACGAATTTTTCGTTATTTGATTGGCACCATTAATCTTGGTCTTTGGTATCCTAGGGGAACACATATTGATTTAACTTGTTACTCGGATGCCGATTTTGCTGGTTATAAGGTTGATAGAAAAAGTACTAGTGGAACATGTCACTTCCTAGGTCATTCACTTGTCTCTTGGTTTAGTAAGAAACAAAACTCAGTTGCGCTTTCAAATACAAGTGTGCAACCCAAGAGGGGGTGAATTGGAATTTTAAAACTTATCCTAACAAAACCACACAACAATCCAATCTAAAGCCTTAATAAATTTAAAAGCAATAAGTTCAAAGTAAATAAGTAAGAGAGAAGAGAAACAAACACACGAAATTTTACGTGGTTCGGCAATCCCCGCCTCGTCCACGCCTCCAAGCGATCCAAGCTTGAGGTTTTCACTATCCAAGCCTTCCAAGGCTTAAAATGCTTACAATTGACTTCAAGGTGTCAATGAACCTTTACAACAATGAGATTATATCTCAATCTCTTCACTCAAGTGTTTCCCACACTTATACACTCACAAATTTGATGAGAAAAATAAAGATTACAACAAAACTCTTTTTAAGAGTGGATGAACAAATTTAAGAACAAGGATGATTCAAAATAATAATGATTTGCGAATTGAGAGCTCAAGATATGTTGTATGCCTTTTGTTTGTGCTTGCTAGAGAGCTTGAAAATGAATTGGCTTTGAGTTTTTATAGTTGGAGCTAAAAAACTAGCCGTTATTCACTTTTTACTCATAACCGGATTACCGTTTATGATATCCGGAATTCCGCTTGCATGTTACCGTTAAGGCAAAAATTTGAATTTTTGAGTATCCTAATGCCGCTTGTGATATCCGGATTGCGTTTATGCTCCGAAGCTTTACGCCTTGCTTAAATCTTAATGCCGTTTAGCACAACCGGATTGCCGCTTTTCGTCCGGAGAGTTTCTGCCCCATAACCGGATTGCCGTTTAGCATAACCGGATTGCCGCTTGCTACAGTAACGGTACAGTGCACTGTTTGCGAAAATTTCAGTTTGGCCCCAAAACTTTCCATAACTGCACTATGGCCCAAAAAGTTATAAAAAGTTGCAATTAAGTCCAATTTCAGAATTTCTTAATAATACTATGTGAATCCCAAAACTTTCTGAAATTATGAACAAGCCCAAACTTTGTGAATTTTAGAATGGCCCATAATATTTAAATATTTTCAAATAAGTCCAAATCAAATTCAAAAATAATATTTATTAAGCATAAAGATTTGTAAAATTCTTTCACTTTAGTTCACAACTTTGAAGAATAACTTAACTCCATAAAATCATTTTCTTGTTTTAAAAACACAATATATAAAACTTTATTTTTAATTACTCTCAATTTTCTTTAATCAACACATGTGGTTTGTTATCATCAAAATCAATATTTATAGCCATATAGGCTAACAATCTCCCCTTTTTGATGATGACAAAGCACACTAAAAAAATTGATTTAGTTATGAAAAGCTCCCCCTTAATCAATGCAAGGTTAAGAAATAATTTCAAAAAGATTTAAAAGCTCCCCTACATACATGCATATCAATTTTCATAACACATAGATATATTATATCTCCCCTTCATCATCAAAAAGAACAAGAGCTCCCCTACCAATCATCAAAATCTCAATACAAGCACGTTAATTCAAAAAATCCAAAGCATGAAAAGATATCATAGCCAACAAATAAAACAAATCCATGGCATCCAAAACTGAATTAAAGAACATAATAAATACGCAAAGCAAATGCATATAATCCAAATCAAATACATAATCCAAAGTCATAACAACTATCCATATAATCGAAAACGGAAAATACATAAAGCGTAAATAACATGTAGGTGTGTCCGATACAAGCATAAGAGACTGCGAGGTGGTGAGGATGGTGGTGATGGAGGTGGATACGGATATGGAATACCGAAGTGCTCAAAGAGGAGGCGCCGGCCGTGAATGAGCTGCTGCTTCTTTCTTCTTTGAAACTCGATCTGCCGCTTGCGAGAGCATCCTCACCTCATCCATAATCTGCTGAAGTGTAACCTCATCGGAAATAGGATGCTCGGGAGGTGGTAATGCGGTGTGCGAGAGCGGTAGGAGCGGGTAGACACTTTGGAGACTCTCGGCAGCAGCCGGCCTCGAAACAGGCGAGAAATCGGGGAGTTGATCGGCGGGAATCACATCATTGAGTTGCGATCATCACTCGGAGCGAGAAAGTGTAATTGTTTTCGGTGACTTTGACCCAAGCGCGATCACGCCACTCAAAACCTAAGCTAATAACAGATCATCCCCTATACCCTTAGAAGTCCTAAACGATTGTTCATTAATCGGAACTTCAAAGTGTTTAAGGATTCGGGTAATAAATTGACCATATGGAAGGGAGCGAGAAATCAAGGCGGGTATGGTCAACATATTTCGGATGATGAGATAACCTAAGTTAACCGAGCGGCGTTGAAGAATACAATCAATCAAAGCAACGTCCATATGAGAAACCTCATCCAAATGCCCGATCTAGGAAGAACAATGGGTGAATAAAGCGAAGTAAAATACGAGTTTGAAGACAAAGGCAATGAGTACGGAAATGAATGGTACAATCTTCAACAAGTAAGATCTCTCTGGCACAAATATTTGAGCAGCGTCAATATGAACATATCTATCAATTTTGGGAGATTTCTAGGCGAAAAAATTTCTAGACCAAAATCGGATGATCTAGGATAGAGTTCAACAATGAAACATCAAAATCAATCATAACTCCTCCAACATTGGTGATTACTCGAGTTCTTTTCTCCTCGGAAACGTCCATATTCGAGTAAAACACTTTCACCAAGTCGGGATAAACATGTTCGTCAATCATAAGAGCACCATTCCAACCAACATCACCAAGCAATTGAAATAAATTTCTATGACTAATATGAAGACTATGAAGCCAATTTGGTTCGGAAATATAAAACGTATTGAGTACCTCTCGAGTCCGGAAATTTTGATGAAACCGGTTGATCAAATGCTTGTTCGAAGGTGTGAGGACTCAAAGGTGGATTGAGTGGTGGTGTCGCCGGCGTGCCGTGACCGCAGGGGGTTGAACCGGTTCTTTGCCTTTTCTTGAACCGTAGTGAGCTTGACATGGTGAAGTTGAGTGATTTGAGGTGAAAAGAGTTACGGAAAATGAAGATAATGAGGATTGGAAACAATTTTGAGAAGCAATTTGGCTCAAAAACAACTTGAGAGGAAGAAATTTAGAGAGAAAAAGATTTCGAAAAACCCTAGGTTGATTTCGGATTTTGATGTTTTTGAGGTTGAAAATGAATTTTAAAGATGATTTTGGACACAAGAACGGATGGGGAACAATTTGCTTGGATCAATTTGCATCAAAAACACATGAAAAGTGATGGATTTTGAAGAGAAAATGAGAGAGGAGAAGCGGCTTTAGAGAGAGAGAGGAACCGGTTTGCTTGAATAAGAGAAGAAGATGAAGAACAAATAGAATTTTTGCGAATTCGAATTCGGATGCGAACAACCGGTCATCGGTTTCATTCGATATGCATCTTTGCGAATCGGATTAGGATATGCATAACGGACTTCGGTTGGATTCGAAAAGTTCCTCGCGAATCCGTTTCGGATGAGCGAGCCGATTATCCGGTTTGAAGCGATAAGCTCAAGGCGAATCCGGTTTCTGGATGTTTATAACCGATCGGTTACATTCGAAATCTAGTAATGTGAATTGAATTCGAATTTTGATAACCGTTATCCGAATCATTTCGAAAAACTTCCTAGTGCATTCGGTTTTACTGGTTTACGTATCGATTGCCGAAAGATGTCGAAATGTGAGCTATGAAATCCGGTTTTCGAATGTTGTAACCGGTTATCCGATTCTGATCCGATAACTACATAAACATATCCGGTTTCCAGATTTCCATATCCGGTTGTCGGATAATTCCCGAAAAAAATTTGAAACCAATTCGATTTAGGTTTGATGAACCGGATTTCGGATGTGAGGCGGTGATTTTCAAATCCGGTTTACGGTTTGGTAAATCCGGTTAGCGAATATTGACCCGAGAGCACCAAGAAGAAAACGGTTTCGGTTGAATAGAAAGCGGTATCTGGGTTTGGACTTAGAAAAATTTTTACCACATATTGAAAATTGGCAAGCTCTTATACTTGTATTATACACACCATTTTATTTTTGGCTTAAAATTTGATCAATTTTAAATCATTTTGAGATTCAAAATTTTTCAATAAGCCATTTAATTCATGAAACATAAAATAATAAACATATCAAATACATGAAGTATAAATCCATACAATAACAAACATAGCAATAATTCATAACTCAAGATGCAACATTCAACATTCCAAGCTCATGTCTTATCTTTATAAAAATCTCTTCACTAAGAGGTTTTGTAAAGATATCCATAAGTTGATTTTCAGTCGAAACAAATTTAATTACAACATCTCCTTTTTGAACATGATCTCTAAGAAAGTGATGCCTAATTTCTATATGCTTTGTTCTAGAATGTTGAATTGGGTTCTTGGATAGATTAATAGCACTAGTATTGTCACACAAGATAGGTATTTGATCGAGTTTAATGCCATAGTCTCTAAGGGTTTGTTTCATCCAAAGAATTTGTGCACAACAACTACCTGCGGCTATATATTCGGCCTCGGTGGTTGAAAGCGCAACTGAGTTTTGTTTCTTACTAAACCAAGAGACAAGTGAATGACCTAGGAAGTGACATGTTCCACTAGTACTTTTTCTATCAACCTTATAACCAGCAAAATCGGCATCCGAGTAACAAGTTAAATCAATATGTGTTCCCCTAGGATACCAAAGACCAAGATTAATGGTGCCAATCAAATAACGAAAAATTCGTTTAACGGCAAGCAAGTATGACTCTTTAGGAAAAGATTGAAATCTAGCACACAAGCATACACTAAACATAATGTCAGGCCTACTAGCAGTCAAATAGAGTAAGGATCCGATCATACCTCGATATGTCTTGATATCAACTTCCTTACCTTTCTCATCTTTGTCCAACTTGATTGTAGTACTCATTGGAGTGCTTTTTGCCATTCCATTATCATACCCAAATCTTTTGAGTAGATCTTTCACGTACTTGGCTTGATTTATGAAAATTCCTTCATCGCTTTGTTTGATTTGGAATCCAAGGAAGTACTTCAACTCTCCCATCATACTCATCTCAAATTATTTGCTTATACAATATGAAAATTCTTTACACAACAACTCATTAGTAGAACCAAAAATAATATCATCAACATAAATTTGAACAATAAGTATATCTTGGTTCTTATACTTAACAAATAAAGTTGTGTCCACTTTTCCCATCGAAAAATCGTTATCTAACAAGAATTTTTTAAGCCTATCATACTAAACTCTAGGTGCTTGTTTAAGTCCATACAAAGCCTTAGATAACTTATACCCATGATCTGAAAATTTTTCATTTTCAAAACTAGGAGGTTGTTTCACATATACTTCCTCCATAATATAACCGTTTAAGAAAGCACTCTTGACATCCATTTGATATAAAATGAAATCCTTATGACATGCATAAGCTAACAGCATCTAATGGATTCTAATCTAGCTACAGTGCAAATGTTTCATCAAAATCAATTCCTTCTTCTTGGTTGTAACCTTGAGCCACTAATCCAGCTTTATTTCTTACAACCACACCGGATTCATCCATTTTGTTTCTAAATACCCATTTAGTACCTATAACGGATTGATGTTCGGATTAGGGACTAATTCCCATACATTGTTTCTCTCAAATTGATTCAACTCCTCTTGCATTGCCATAATCCAAGACTCATCATTTTCCGCATCCATGAAAAGGATTTTGGTTCAATTTGAGAAATAAATGCAGCATGTTCACAAGTGTTCTAAGTGATGATCTAGTTGTAACACCTCGTGAGGATCTCCTAAAATTACATCCGTAGGGTGAGAAGAGACATACCTCCACTCCTTGGGGAGTGTTTGAGATTTACCTTCATTTTGCTCTGCACTTGTTTCTTCATGATGCTCTTCTTGAATTCCATGAGGTGCATCCTTTTGGTTGTCATTTGATGATTCTTCTTGATGTTCTTCTTCTGCATTATCATCAACAATTCCTTTTCCGCATGAGAGGAGGGATTAGACTCATCAAATGTGACATGCATAGATTCTTCCACAACCAAAGTTCTTTTATTATACACTCTATAAGCTTTGCTTGAGTTTGAATAACCAAGAAAAATACCAACATCGGATTTTGAATCAAATTTACCTAGATTATCTTTTGTGTTCAAAATAAAACATTTGCATCCGAAAACTTTGAAATAGCCAATGTTGGGTTTTCTATCTTTCCAAAGCTCATATGGAGTTTTATTAAGATTAGGTCTAATCAACACACGATTCAAAACATAACATGCGGTGTTGGCGGCTTGACCCAAAAATATTTTGGTAAAGAGTTTTCATTTAGCATGGTCCTAGCCATTTCTTGAATAGACCTATTCTTTCTCTCTACAACTCCATTTTGTTGAGGAGTTCTAGGTGATGAAAATTGATGCTCAATGCCAAGCTCATTACAAAACTTCTCAAATGCATGATTTTCAAATTCTCCACCATGGTCACTTCTAATACAAGTAATTGAATATCCTTTTTCATTTTGAACCTTTTTACAGAAAATTCTAAATGCATCAAAAGCATCATCCTTATTAGTTAAGAACAATACCCATGTGAATCTAGAGAAATCATCCACAATTACAAAAGCATAATATTTGCCACTTAAACTAGCATATCTAGAAGGACCAAATAAATCTATGTGAAGTAATTGAAGAGGTTTTGAAGTAGAAATATTTTTCTTGCTTTTGAAAGAAGTTTTGATTTGTTTTCCAAATTGGCAAGCTTCACAAATTCTATCTTTTTGAAAATTGATTTTTGGAAGACCTTTAACCAAATCATTTTCACAATTTTTGAAATCAAATCCATACTAGCATGACCTAATCTTCTATGCCACAACCAACCATCATCATGCAATGCGGAGAAACATTTATCATTTGAGAATGCACAATCTATATTGATAGTATAAACATTAACACATCTATTTCCTACAAACAAAATCTTGCCATCACATGCATTTTCAATAAGACATTTTGATTCATCAAAGATAACTCTATATCCTTTATCACATAATTGACTAATGCTAAGAAGATTGTGTTTCAAGTTTTCAACCAAACATACATTTTCAATAAGAGTAGAGGATACATTACCGACATTGCCAATGCCAATGATTTTCCTTTTGAATTATCTCCAAATGATACCTCTCCACCATTTTCGATTTTGGTAAAACTTGAAAACCAAGAATAATTCCCTGTCATGTGTCTTGAACAACCGCTTGTCCAAGTACCACTTATTCTTCTTCTTCTTCAAGCCCTGAGAAAAAGTCTCAAGTTTTAGGTACCCAAACCTTTTTGGGTCCTTGAGAGTTAGCAATGGTTCCTTTTGGAACCCAAACACATTCACACCATAATGTGCATTTCTCTTTCTTGGACATCTATCTTTCATATGACCATCTTGATTACAATAATGACATACAATTTGATTTTTAATAGATGTATTCCTTACAAAGTAGTTCTTGTAATATTTTTGTTTCAAATTTGGTTTGTAACCAATCCCTCCTTTGTCAAATACACACTTTTGTGAATTAAGTAAGTTATCCAACATCTTTTGCCCATTTGTAAATTTTAGCACAATCTCATTTAGATCATTGCTCTTCTTTCTAAGCACATTTTCATTTTCAAGTCATTCACATGTGATTCTAAATGCTCATGTGATGTGCTAGAATTCTCAAATAGTGCAACTTTATCATGCAATGTTTTATTCTCTAATTCTAGGCAAGTAATCTTTGCACTAAATGATTCATTTTCATTTTTAAGCTCTACCATTTTCTTTTTAAGGCAAACATTCTTTTTACCCATTTTCATCAATTCATCATGCAATTCTTTAAAGGCATTATGTAATTCATCATATGTAGGAAGATCACTTACCTCATCAAGTTCATCACATGATTCTTCTCCAAAGGCCATGAGAGCTAAGTTTGTCATTTCTTGTTGCTCTTCCTCATCACTTGTTTCCTCATCGCTATCATCCCATGTGGCCACCATAGCTTTCTTCTTGAGTTTGTTTAGGAGAGGACATTCCGGTCGTATGTGTCCAGGCTTCTTGCATTCATAGCAAGTGATTGGTTCTTTCTTCTCCTTTTATTTTTGTAACCTCTGAACTTTCTCTGCTCATTATTTTTCTTGTAAAATTTTCTGAATCTTCTAGCCAACATTGCCAACTCCTCATCATCCATCTCGCTTTCCTCATCACTCTCACGTTTTGACGCCTTGAGAGCAATGTTTTTCTTCTTTTCCTCATGCCCTTTTTCTGCTGCCAAATCCTCTTCATATGAAATGAGAGAGCCAATTAAATCATCAATAGGTAAAACATTTAAATCTTTAGCTTCCTCAATGGCAGTCCTTTTTGGTCTCCATTCCTTAGGTAGCGATCTAATGATTTTCTTAACTTTCTCGCTATTAGAAAAATTTTTCCTAGGGCTCCTAAAGTGTTCACTATGTCCGTGAATCTAGTATACATAGAATATACACTCTCATTTTGTTCCATTTGGAACAATTCATATTGTCGAGTGTACCTACTAATTTTAGACTCTTTTACTTGATTCGTGCCTTCATACACGACTTCAAGTTTGTGCCAAATTTCATTAGCACTTTCACAACTAGACACTCTATGAAACTCTTTCTTATCAAGTGCACAAAATAAGGCATTCATTGCTTTGGAATTTAGAGAAGCTTTTCTCTTTTCCAATTCATTCCATTCCCGTGAAGGTTTTGGAATATCTTCCCCTACTTCGTTTTTAGTCAAAAGCATGAAAGGACCATCATTAACGATTTCCCAAATTTCGTAATCTAAAGCTTGCAAGTAAATTCTCATCCTAGTTTTCCAATACGGATAATCGTTTCCATCAAAATATGGTGGTCTAGTGGTGGATTGTCCTTCCCTAAATGTAGAATCATTATGAGTTGCCATTGATCTTTAGCTCTAGATGGTTAAATCTAAATAAGAGCACCTTGCTCTCGATACCAAATGAAATACAAGTGTGCAACCCAAGAGGGGGTGAATTGGAATTTTAAAACTTATCCTAACAAAACCACACAACAATCCAATCTAAAGCCTTAATAAATTTAAAAGCAATAAGTTCAATCAAAGCACAATAGTAAATAAGTAAGAGAAGAGAAACAAACACACGAAATTTTACGTGGTTCGGCAATCTCCGCCTACGTCCACGCCTCCAAGCGATCCAAGCTTGAGGTTTTCACTATCCAAGCCTTCCAAGGCTTAAAATGCTTACAATTGACTTCAAGGTGTCAATGAACCTTTACAACAATGAGATTATATCTCAATCTCTTCACTCAAGTGTTTCCCACACTTATACACTCACAAATTTGATGAGAAAAATAAAGATTACAACAAAACTCTTTTTAAGAGTGGATGAACAAATTTAAGAACAAGGATGATTCAAAATAATAATGATTTGCGAATTGAGAGCTCAAGATATGTTGTATGCCTTTTGTTTGTGCTTGCTAGAGAGCTTGAAAATGAATTGGCTTTGAGTTTTTATAGTTGGAGCTAAAAAACTAGCCGTTATTCACTTTTTACTCATAACCTGGATTACTGTTTATGATATCCGAATTCCGCTTGCATGTTACCGTTAAGGCAAAAATTTGAATTTTTGAGTATCCTAATGCCGCTTGTGATATCCGGATTGCCGTTTATGCTCGAAGCTTTTCTGCCCCGTAACCTAATCTTGCTTAAGCACAACCGGATTACGCTTTCGTCAGGAGAGTTTCTGCCCCATAACCGGATTGCCGTTTAGCATAACCGGATTGCCGCTTGCTACATAACGTGTACAGTGCACTGTTTGCGAAAATTACAGTTTGACCCCAAAACTTTCCATAACTGCACTATGGCCCAAAAAGTTATAAAAGTTGCAATTAAGTCCAATTTCAGAATTTCTTAATAATACTATGTGAATCCCAAAACTTTCTGAAATTATGAACAAGCCCAAACTTTGTGAATTTTTAGAATGGCCCATAATATTTAAATATTTTCAAATAAGTCCAAATCAAATTCAAAAATAATATTTATTAAGCATAAAGATTTGTAAAATTCTTTCACTTTAGTTCACAACTTTGAAGAATAACTTAACTCCATAAAATCATTTTCTTGTTTTAAAAACACAATATATAAAACTTTATTTTTAATTACTCTCAATTTTCTTTAATCAACACATGTGGTTTGTTATCATCAAAATCAATATTTATAGCCATATAGGCTAACACTTTCAACCACCGAGGCCGAATATATAGCCGCGGGTAGTTGTTGTGCACAAATTCTTTGGATGAAACAAACCCTTAGAGACTATGGCATTAAACTCGATCAAATACCTATCTTGTGTGACAATACTAGTGCTATTAATCTATCCAAGAACCCAATTCAACATTCTAGAACAAAGCATATAGAAATTAGGCATCACTTTCTTAGAGATCATGTTAAAAAGGAGATGTTATGATTAAATTTGTTTCGACTGAAAATCAACTTGCGGATATCTTCACAAAACCTCTTAATGAAGAGCTTTTTATAAAGATAAGACATGAGCTTGGAATGTTGAATGTTGCATCTTGAGTTATGAATTGTTGATATGTTTGTTATTGTATGAATTTATACTTCATGAATTAAATAGCTTGATATGTTTATTATTTTATGTTTCATGAATTAAATGGCTTATTGAAAAATTTTGAATCTCAAAATGATTTAAAATTGATCAAATTTTAAGCCAAAAATAAAATGGTGTGTATAATACAAGTCTAAGAGCTTGCCAATTTTCAATATGTGGTAAAAATTTTCTAAGTCCAAACCGGTATACCGCTTTCTATTCAACCGAAAATCCGTTTTCTTCTTGGTGCTCTCGGGTCAATATTGACTAACGGATTTACCAAACCGAAACCGGTTTGAAAAATCACTCTCTGCCTCACATCCGAAATCCGGTTCATCAAACCGTAAACCGAATTGGTTCTCAAATTTTTTTTCAGGAATTATCCGGACAACCGGATAAGGAAATTCGAAATCCGGATATGTTTATGTAGTTCTTGGATAAACCGGATAACCGTTATAACATTCGAAAACCGGTTCATAACTCACATTACGGACATCTTTCGGATTCAATTAACCGATAAAACCGTAAACCGAATGCACTAGGGAGTTTTAAAATGATTCGGATAACGGTTTTCAAAATTGAATTCGAATTCACATTACTAGATTACGGAATGTAACCGATAGCAGGTTACAAACATCCGATAGCCGAATTCGCGTGGAGCTTACTGCCTTCAAACCGGATAACCGGTTCTAATATCCGGTAAACCGGATTCGCAAAGATGCATTCTGGAACACAACCGGATGTCCGGTTGTTCGCATCCGAATGCTTAGGATTCGCAAGCTTTTCCCTTTGTTCTTCATCTTCCTCTCATTCGGCAAACCGGTTCTCCTCTCTCTCTCTAAAGCCGCTTCTCTCTCTCTCATTTTCTCTTCAAAATCCATCACTTTTCATGTGTTTTTGATGCAAATTGATCCAAGCAAATTGTTCCCCATCCGTTCTTGTGTCCAAAATCATCTTTAAAATTCATTTTCAACATCTAAAACATCAAGATCCGAAATCAACCTAGGGTTTTTCGAAATCTTTTCTCTCTCTAAATTTCTTCCTCTCAAGTTGTTTTTGAGCCAAATTGCTTCTCAAAATTGTTTTTAATCTTCATTCTCTTCATTTTCCGTAACTCATTTCAACTCAAATCACTCAACTTCACCATGTCAAGCTCACGGCCGGTTCGAAGAAAAGGCAAAGAACCGAGTTCAACCCCCAGCGGTCACGGCAAGCGGCGACACCACCACTCAATCCACCTTTGAGTCCTCACACCTTGAACAAGCATTTGATCAACCGGTTTCATCAAAATTTCCGGACTCGAGAGGTACTCAATACGTTTTATATTTCCGAACCCAATTGGCTTCATAGTCTTCATATTAGTCATAGAAATTTATTTTAATTGCTTGGTGATGTTGGTTGGAATGGTGCTCTTATGATTGACGAACATGTTTATCCCGACTTGGTGAAAGTGTTTTACTCGAATATGGACGTTTCCGAGGAGAAAAGAACTCGAGTAATCACCAATGTTGGAGGAGTTATGATTGATTTTGATGTTTCATTGTTGAACTCTATCCTAGGATCATCTGATTTTGGTCTAGAACTTTTTTCGCCTAGGAAATCTCCCAAAATTGATAGATATGTTCATATTGACGCCGTTCGAAATATTTGTCGGCGTAGAGATCTTACTGTTGAAGATTGTACCATTCATTTCCGTACTCGCTGTCTTTGTCTTCAAACTCGTATTTTACTTCGCTTTATTCAGTCCATTGTTCTTCCTAGATCAGGGCATTTGGATGAGGTTTCTCATATGGACGTTGCTTTGATTGACTGTATTCTTCAACGTCGTTCGGTTAACTTAGGTTATCTCATCATCCAAAATATGTTGACCATACCTGCCTTGATTTCTCGCTCCCTTCCATATGGTCAATTTATTACCCGAATCCTTAAACACTTTGAAGTTCCGATTAATGAACCATCGTTTAGGCCTTCTAAGGGTATAGGGGATGATTCTGTTATTAGCTTAGGTTTTGAGTGGCGTGATCGCACTTGGGTCAAAGTCACTGAAAACAATTACACTTTCCTCGCTCCGAGTGATGATCGGCAACTCAATGATGTGATTCCTGCTGATCAACTCCCTGATTTCTCGCTTCCGTTTCGAGGCCAGCGTCGTCGTCGAGAGTCTCCAGTGTCTACCTCTGCTCCTACTGCCTCTGCACCTGCATTACCACCTCCCGAGCATCCTATTTCCGATGAGGTTACACTTCAGCAGATTATGGATGAGGTGAGGATGCTCTCAGTGCGGCAGACTGAGTTTCAGCAGCAGCAGCAGCAGCTCATTCACGGCCAGCGCCTCCTTTTTGAGTACTTCGGTATTCCATATCCGTATCCACCTCCATCGCCACCATCCTCACCACCTCAGTAGTCTCTTATGCTTGTATCGGACACACCTACATGTTATTTACTGCTTTATGTATTTTTCGTTTTCGATTACATGGATGGTTGTTATGACTTTGGATTATGTATTTGATTTGGATTATATGCATTTGCTTTGCGTATTTATTATGTTCTTTAATTCAGTTTTGGATGCTATGGATTTGTTTTATTTGTTGGCTATGATATCTTTTCATGCTTTGGATATTTTTGAATTAACGTGCTTGTATTGAGATTTTGATGAGTGGTAGGGGGAGCTCTTGTTCTTTTTGATGATGAAGGGGGAGATATAATATATCTATGTGTTATGAAAATTGATATGCATGTATGCGGGGGAGCTTTTAAATCTTTTTGAAATTATTTCTTAACCTTGCATTGATTAAGGGGGAGCTTTTCATAACTAAATCAATTTTCTTTAGTGTGTTTTGTCATCATCAAAAAGGGGGAGATTGTTAGCCTATATGACTATAAATATTGATTTTGATGATAACAAACCACATGTGTTGATTAAAGAAAATTGAGAGTAATTAAAAATAAAGTTTTATATATTGTGCTTCTAAAACAAGAAAATGATTTTATGGAGTTAAGTTATTCCTCAAAGTTGTGAACTAAAGTGAAAGAATTTTACAATCTTTGTTTTTAATAAATATTGTTTTTGAATTTCGGATTTGGACTTATTTGAAAATATTTAAATATTATGGGCCATTCCAAAATTTCACAAAGTTTGGGCTTGTTCATAATTTCAGAAAGTTTTGGGATTCACATAGTATTATTAAGAAATTCTGAAATTGGACTTAATTGCAAATTTTTATAACGTTTTGGGCCATAGTGCAGTTATGGAAAGTTGTGGGGTCAAACTGTAATTTTCGCAAATAGTGCACTGTACCGTTACTGTAGCAAGCGGCAATCCGGTTATGCTAAACGGCAATCCGGTTATGGGGCAGAAACTCTCCGGACGAAAAGCGGCAATCCGGTTGCGCTAAGCGGAAAAAAATCGATTCTGAGGCGGAATTCCGGCGCTTCTGGAGCATAAACGGCAATCCGGATATCACAGGCGGCATTCCGGATACTCAAAAATTCAAATTTTTGCCTTAACGGTAACATGCAAGCGGAATTCCGGATACTCAAAAATTCAAACACTTGAGTGAAGAAATTGAGATATAATCTCATTGTTGTAAAGGTTCATTGACACCTTGAAGTCAATTGTAAGCACTTTAAGCCTTGGAAGGCTTGGATAGTGAAAACCTCGAGCTTGGATCGCTTGGAGGCGTGGACGCAGGCGGGGATTGCCGAACCACGTAAAATTTCGTGTGTTTGTTTCTCTTCTCTCTTACTTATTTATTATTGTGCTTGGATTGAACTTATTGCTTTTGAATTTATTAAGGCTTTAGATTGGATTGTTGTGTGGTTTTGTTAGGAGAATTTTTTTTAATACCAATTCACCCCCCTCTTGGGTTGCACACTTGTATTTCACCCAACCCCCCCATCGCGTTGGCCCCCGCCTCACGGTCCCGCCGGTCCAAAAGGAAACGCAATCGCAGCTCCGGATCATGAGTTCTTGGCCCCCTCATTGCCGGCCATAAAACTTCCCATTTTCGGTAGTAAACCGTCCGCCGGCCGTGTGCTGTAGCCCACCCGGGTCCCCGCCGGGGGCCGCGCCACCCGACCGGCCGCCCCGCCGTGACCGCGCCACCGGGACCCCCAGCCCACCACCGCCGCCCCAGGGGCAAAACTGGAAAATCGGGCGTTCGGCCATAAACTTGCCCATTTCTCGGCCGTAAAACCGTCACTTTGCCCCCTCTGTGCTATAGCCCACCGGGTCCCCGCCGCTATAGCCCACCCGGCCCGACCCGGCCTCCCCGCCCGGGGACCAAGCGCCCCAGGCCCCGCCGACCATCGACCGCCCCAGGGGCCAGCAGGGAAAATCGTGCGTTCGGCCATAAACATGCCCATTTTTGGCGATAAAACCGCTGGCTCCCAACCCCCATCGCGTTGCCCCCGCCTCACGGTCCCGCCCGGTCAAACGGAACCGCAATCGCAGCCCGGATCATGAGTTCGGCCCCCTCTTTGGGGCCATAAAACTCCCATTTTCCGTGTGCTATAGCCCACCGGGCCCCGTCGGGGCCCGCCCCGACCCCGACCGACCGCCCGCCCCATGGGCCAGCGCCCATTTTCACCCCGCCGGCCCCCGACCGCCCCCCGAGGGGCGGAAACGGGAAAATCGTGCGTTCGGCCATAAACTTGCCCATTTTCGGCCCTTAAAACCGCGGCTCCCAACCCCCATCGCGTTGCCCCCGCCTCACGGTCCGCCGGTCAAAGCGGAACCGCAATCGCAGCCGGATCATGAGTTCGGCCCCCTCATTCCCGGCCATAAAACTTGCCCATTTTTAGTAGTAAAACCGTCCGCCCGGCCGTGTGCTATAGCCCACCGGGTCCCAGCCGAGGGGGCGCCGCCTCCCGTAGCCCGCCCTCCGACCGACCTCCCCTCCGGGAGCGCGCCCCCAGGGCCCCCCCAGCCGGCCACTGACCGCCCCCCGAGGGGCCGAAAATGGGAAAAATCGGGTGTTCGGCCATAAACTTGCCCATTTTTCGGTAAAACCATGGCTCCCAACCCCCATCGCGTTGCCCCCCCTCACGGTCCCGGTCCAAAGCGGAACGCATGATCCGGCCCGGATCATGAGTTCGCCCCCTCTTTGGGGCGGTCCCGGGCCGTGTGCTATAGCCCACCGGGCCCCAGCCCCGCGCCATTGTGACCAAGCCCTCCCAGCCGGGACCCGCCGCCCATTTTGGCCCCAGGGACCCCGCCTCCCGAGCCGCCCCAGGAGGCGAGCGGGAAAATCGGGCGTTCGGCCATAAACTTGCCCATTTTTGGCCGTAAAACCGCCGGCTCCCAACCCCCCATCGCGTTGCCCCCGCCTCACGGTCAGGTCCAAACGGAACCGCAATCGCGCCGGATCATGAGTTCGGCCCCCTCATTCCCGGCCATAAAACTTGCCCATTTTCGGTAGTAAAACCGTCCATGCGGGCCGTGTGCTATAGCCCACCGGGTCCCCGGGGCGCGCCCCCGCCCCGCCGACCGGCCTCCTCCGCCCCCGGACAGCCCCCCAGGGCCCCCACCGACCACCGACCGCCCCAGGGGGCCAGCAGGGAAAATCGGGCGTTCGGCCATAAACTTGCCCATTTTTAGGCCGTAAAACCGCCGGCTCCCAACCCCCCATCGCGTTGCCC
Organism: Atalantia buxifolia; assembly: GCA_030444775.1. Lineage (NCBI taxonomy): Eukaryota > Viridiplantae > Streptophyta > Magnoliopsida > Sapindales > Rutaceae > Atalantia > Atalantia buxifolia. The sequence continues at coordinate 12,294 of JASUUI010000298.1, read as the reverse complement.
CCGCCTCACGGTCCGCCGGTCCCAAACGGAACATAATCGCGATCCGGATCATGAGTTCGGCCCCCTCTTTGGGCCTGTCGGGCCGTGTGCTATAGCCCAACCGTTGGGCCCCAGGGACCCCCCCCACCCGCCCAGAAGCAGGGAAAATCGGGCGTTCGGCCATAAACTTGCCCATTTTTGGCCGTAAAACCCGGCCAACCCCCCATCGCGTTGCCCCAGCCTCACGGGCGGAACCGCAATCGCAGATCATGAAATCCCTCTTTGGCCATAAAACTTGCCCATTTTTGGTAAAACCCACGTCCATGTCCATAGCCCACCAGGGTCCGTTGCCCGCCCCCGCCCCCCGCCTCCCCAGGGCCAGGACCCGCCCCAAAGGGGCCCCCGCCACCAGCCAGCCCGCCCCAGGGGGCCCCGGGAAAATCGGGCGTTCGGCCATAAACTTGCCCATTTTTGGTAGTAAAACCGCCGGCTCCCAACCCCCATCGCGTTGCCCCCACCTCACGGTCCGCCCGGTCCAAAGCGGCCGCAATCGCGATCCGGATCATGAGTTCGGCCCCCTCTTTGGGGGCCATCCCGGCCGTGTGCTATAGCCCACCCAGGGCCCCAGACCCCCATGGGGTTGCCAGCCCCGCCCGATCCCAGCCCCCCCGGCCCAGGACCAGCCCCCAGGGACCCCCTCATTGCCGACCACCGACCCCCAGGGGCGAAAATGCGGGAAAATCGGGCGTTCGGCCATAAACTTGCCCATTTTTGGCCGTAAAACCATGGCTCCCAACCCCCATCGCGTTGCCCCCGCCTCCGCGGTCCATGCCGGTCAAACGGAAAGCGCAATCGCAGCCGGATCATGAGTTCGGCCCCCTCATTGCTTAAAACTTGCCCATTTTTGGTAGTAAAACCCCAAGCCCACCCGGTGTGCTATAGCCCACCGCCCCCCAGCCCATGCCCGCAGGCCCCCTCTCGGCCCCCCCCCAGGGGACCAGCGCCCCCGGGGGACCCCCCGACCCACCGCCCCCAGGGGCCGGCCGGAAAATCGGGCGTTCGGCCATAAACTTGCCCATTTTTTGGCCGTAAAACCATGGCTCCCAACCCCCATCGCGTTGCCCCCGCCTCACGGTCCGCCCGGTCCAAGCGGAACCAATCGCGGCCCGGATCATGAGTTCGGCCCCCTCTTTGGGGCGGCCATAAAACTTGCCCATTTTTGTGCTATAGCCCAAACCGTCCAGCCCGGCCGTGTGCTATAGCCCCGACCGGGCCCCCGCGGGCCGCCCGCCAGCCCATGACCTCCCCCCGTGGAAACCAGCGCCCCACCCCCAGGGACCCCCGCCTCGACCACCGCCGCCCAGGGGCAAAATGGATCATGAATCGGGCGTTCGGCCATAAACTTGCCCATTTTTGGTAGTAAAACCCGGCTCCCAACCCCCATCGCGTTGCCCCCAGCCTCACGGTCCGCCCGGTCAAGCGGAACCGATCGCGACCGGATCATGAGTTCGGCCCCCTCTTTGCCGACCATAAAACTTGCCCATTTTTGTAGTAAAACCGTCCGCCGGCCGTGTGCTATAGCCCACCGGGCCCCGCCCGGGCGCGCCCGCCGGCCCGACCCCGCCTCCCCCCCCTGGGGGACCAGCGCCCCCAGGGGCCCCGGCCGACCACCGACCGCCCCAGGGGCCAGCAGGAAAATCGGGCGTTCGGCCATAAACTTGCCCATTTTTGGCCGTAAAACCGGCTCCCAACCCCCATCGCGTTGCCCCCGCCTCACGGTCCCCCGGTCCAAAGCGGAACCGCAATCCGCAGCCCCGGATCATGAGTTCGGCCCCCTCTTTGGGGCGGTCATAAAACTTGCCCATTTTTGGCCCGTAAAACCCAGCCAACCCCATCGCGTTGCCGTGTGCTATATAGCCCACCCCGGATCATGCCCCCCTCTTTGGCCGCCCCGCCGACCCGACCGCCCTCCCCCCCAGGGGACCCCTCCGCCCAGGGACCCCAGCCCCACCCGAGCCGCCCCAGGGGCCGAGCGGGAAAATCGGGCGTTCGGCCATAAACTTGCCCATTTTTGGTAGTAAAACCGCCGGCTCCCAACCCCCCATCGCGTTGCCCCCGCCTCACGGTCCCGCCCGGTCCAAGCGGAACCCAATCGCAGCCGGATCATGATTCGGCCCCCTCATTGCCCGGCCATAAAACTTGCCCATTTTTAGTAAAAAACCGTCCGCCGGCCGTGTGCTATAGCCCACCGGGGCCCCCCGGGGCCCCCGACCCCGACCGGCCTCCCCGCCGGGGACCAGCGCCCAGGGACCCCCGACCACCAACCGCCGCCCCAGGGGCCAGCAAATGGGAAAATCGGGCGTTCGGCCATAAACTTGCCCATTTTTGGTAGTAAAACCCGGCTCCCAACCCCCATCGCGTTGCCCCCGCCTCACGGTCCGCCGGTCAAACGGAACCGCAATCGCAGCCCCGGATCATGAGTTCGGCCCCCTCTTTGGGGCCCGGCCATAAAACTTGCCCATTTTTAGTAGCCCAAACCGTCCCAGCCCGTGTGTGCTATAGCCCACCCGGGGGGCCAGCCAGGCCGCCCGACCCGCCCGGCCTCCCCAGCCAGGGGCCCAGCGCCCCGAGGGACCCCCGCCCGGCCACCGACCGCCCCAGGGGCCAGCAAAAAATCGGGCGTTCGGCCATAAACTTGCCCATTTTTATGCCGTAAAACCGCCGGCTCCCAACCCCCCCATCGCGTTGCCCCCCGCCTCACGGTCCCGCCGGTCCAAACGGAACCGCAATCGCAGCCGCGGATCATGAGTTACGGCCCCCTCATTGCCCGGCCATAAAACTTGCCCATTTTTGCTAGTAAAAAAACCCGGCCCGGCCGTGTGCTATAGCCCACCCACCCCCCCCGCCCCCGCCCGACCACCTCCCCGCCGGCCCCGCCCCGCCGGGACCGCCCCCAGGGACCCCCGCCACCCCCGCCCCAGGGGCCAAAGCGGGAAAATCGGGCGTTCGGCCATAAACTTGCCCATTTTTGGCCGTAAAACCATGGCTCCCAACCCCCCATCGCGTTGCCCCCGCCTCACGGTCCCGCGGTCCAAGCGGAACCATAATCGCAGCCGGATCATGAGTTCGGCCCCCTCTTTGCCCGGCCATAAAACTTGCCCATTTTTTGGCCGTGTAAAACCGTCCCCCGTGTGTGCTATAGCCCACCCGGGCCCCGCCGGCCCCAGAGCCCGCCCGACCCCCCCCCCCAGGGAGACCAGCGCCCACCGGGACCCCCGCCCGGCCACCGACCGCCCCAGGGGCCGAAAGCAGGAAAATCGGGCGTTCGGCCATAAACTTGCCCATTTTTTCGGTAGTAAAACCGCCGGCTCCCAACCCCCATCGCGTTGCCCCCGCCTCACGGTCCCGGTCCAAAGCGGAACCGCAATCGCAGCCCCGATCATGAGTTCGGCCCCCTCATTGCCCGGCCATAAAACTTGCCCATTTTTGTAGTAAAACCGTCCGCCCCGGCCCGTGTGCTATAGCCCACCGGGCCCCAGCCGTGGGATTCTGGCCGCCTCCCCCCGACCCCAGCCCCATTTTTCGACCTCCCCCCAGGACCGAGCCCCCGGGACCCCCCCGGGCCCACCGACCGCCCCAGGGGCAGCGGAAAATCGGGCGTTCGGCCATAAACTTGCCCATTTTTCGGCCGTAAAACCGCAGGCTCCCAACCCCCATCGCGTTGCCCCCGCCTCACGGTCCCCTTGTCCAAGCGGAACCGCAATCGCAGCCCCGGATCATGAGTTCGGCCCCCTCGTTGCCCGGCCATAAAACTTGCCCATTTTCGGCCGTAAAACCGTCGCTGGCCGTGTGCTATAGCCCACCCGGGCCCCCGCCGGGGCCGCCCCCCGACCCCGGCCGCCTCCCCAGCCCGGGACCGACCCCCAGGGACCCCATGCCGACCACCGCCCCGCCCCCCAGGGGCCAGCGGGAAAATCGGGCGTTCGGCCATAAACTTGCCCATTTTTCGGCTGTAAAACCGCCGGCTCCCAACCCCCCCATCGCGTTGCCCCCAGCCTCACGGTCCCGCCGGTCCAAACGGAACCGCGATCGCGGCCCCGGATCATGAGTTACGGCCCCCTCATTGCCCGGCCATAAAACTTGCCCATTTTTCGCCGTAAAACCGTCTGCCGGCCGTGTGCTATAGCCCACCCGGGCCCCCGCCGGGGGCCGCGCCCCTCTTTGCCCGACCCCAGACCGCCCTCCCCGCCCAGGGGACCGGCCCCAGGGACCCCGCCCGGCCACCGACCGCCCCAGGGGGCGAGCGGGAAAATCGGGCGTTCGGCCATAAACTTGCCCATTTTTCGGCCGTAAAACCGCCGGCTCCCAACCCCCATCGCGTTGCCCCAGCCTCACGGTCCGCCGGTCAAGCGGAACCGCAATCGCAGCCCCGGATCATGAGTTCGGCCCCCTCATTGCCCGCCATAAAACTTGCCCATTTTTAGTAGTAAAACCGTCGTGTGTGTGCTATAGCCCACCGGGCCCCGCCGGGGCCCGCCCGCCCCCCGACCCCCCGGCCCCCCCCCAGGGGACCGCCCCCGGGGACCCCCCCCGACCACCGACCGCCCCCCCGCCCAGGGGCAGCAGGAAAATCGGGCGTTCGGCCATAAACTTGCCCATTTTTAGCCGTAAAACCGCCGGCTCCCAACCCCCATCGCGTTGCCCCCGCCTCACGGTCCCCCGGTCCAAGCGGAACCGCATATCGCAGCCCGGATCATGAGTTCGGCCCCCTCTTTGCCCGGCCATAAAACTTGCCCATTTTTTAGTAGTAAAACCGTCCGCCCGTGTGTGCTATAGCCCACCGGGCCCCGCCGGGGCGCCCGCCGCCCGACCGGCCTCCCCACCCCGCCCGAGGACCGGCGCCCCGGGACCCCCCCCACCGACCGCCCCCAGGGGCAGCAGGAAAATCGGGCGTTCGGCCATAAACTTGCCCATTTTTGGCCGTAAAACCGCCGGCTCCCAACCCCATCGCGTTGCCCCCGCCTCACGGTCCGCCGGTCCAAGCGGAACAATCGCAGCCGGATCATGAGTTCACGGCCCCCTCATTGCCCGGCCATAAAACTTGCCCATTTTTAGGTAGTAAAACCGTCCGCCCGGCCGTGTGCTATAGCCCACCGGGCCCCAGCGCCAGCCCAGCCCGCCCGACCGGCCGCCCTCCCGCCGGGGACCGCGCCCCGGGACCCCCCACCGACCACCGACCCCCGAGGGGCAGCAGAAAATCGGGCGTTCGGCCATAAACTTGCCCATTTTTTGGTAGTAAAACCGCCGGCTCCCAACCCCCCATCGCGTTGCCCCCGCCTCACGGTCACCCGGTCAAAGCGGAACCGCAATCGCAGCCCGGATCATGAGTTCGGCCCCCTCTTTGGGGCCATAAAACTTGCCCATTTTTCGGCCAGTAAAACCGTCCGCCCCGTGTGCTATAGCCCACCGGGCCCCCATCAGCCGCCCGCCCCCCCGACCCGCCCGGCCTCCCCCGGGGACCAAGCGCCCCGGGCCCCAACGCCGACCACCGACCGCCCCAGGGGCCGGCAGGGAAAATCGGGCGTTCGGCCATAAACTTGCCCATTTTCGGCCGTAAAACCGCCGGCTCCCAACCCCCCATCGCGTTGCCCCCGCCTCACGGTCCGCCGGTCAAAGCGGAACGCAATCGCAGCCCCGGATCATGAGTTCGGCCCCCTCATTGCCAGCCATAAAACTTGCCCATTTTTAGTAGTAAAACCGTCCAGCCCGTGTGTGCTATAGCCCACCGGGCCCCAGCCCGGCCCGCCCCCGGCCCGGCCGACCTCCCCGCCGGGACCGACGCCCCAGGGACCCCGACCCCGGCCACCGACCGCCCAGGGGGCAGCAAAATGGGAAAATCGGGCGTTCGGCCATAAACTTGCCCATTTTTTGGTAGTAAAACCGCCGGCTCCCAACCCCCATCGCGTTGCCCCCAGCCTCACGGTCCGCCGGTCAAAGCGGAACCGCAATCGCAGCCCGGATCATGAGTTCTGGCCCCCTCATTGCCGGCCATAAAACTTGCCCATTTTTTGGCTATAAAACCCACCCCCGTGTGCTATAGCCCACCCCGGGCCCCGCCGCGGCCGCCCCCGACCCCGACCTCCCCCCCCGTGGGACCGGCGCGCCCAGGGACCCCCGCCCGACCACCGACCGCCCCGAGGGGCCGCAGAAAATGGAAAATCGGGCGTTCGGCCATAAACTTGCCCATTTTTAGGCCGTAAAACCGCCGGCTCCCAACCCCCATCGCGTTGCCCCAGCCTCACGGTCCCGGTCCAAAGCGGAACCGCAATCGCAGCCCGGATCATGATTCTGGCCCCCTCATTGCCGGCCATAAAACTTGCCCATTTTTGGTAGTAAAACCGTCCGCCCGGCCGTGTGCTATAGCCCCCCGGGCCCCGCCCAAGTGCCCCAGCCGGCCTTGACCCCTCCCCCCCAGGGGGCCGCGCGCCCAGGGACCCCCGCCCGACCACCCCCAGGGGCCGAAAATGGGAAAATCGGGCGTTCGGCCATAAACTTGCCTATTTTTGGTAGTAAAACCGCCGGCTCCCAACGCCCCCATCGCGTTGCCCCCAGCCTCACGGTCCCGCCGGTTGAAACGGAACCGCAATCGCAGCCCCAGATCATGAGTTACGGCCCCCTCTTTGGGGCCATAAAACTTGCCCATTTTCGGTAAAACCTATAGCCCCACCGGGCCCCAGGGGCCAGCCCCCTTGCCCCAGGCCGACCCCCGCCCGCCCCCACCGCGGGACCCCCGGCCCCCCACCAGCCAGCCCCAGAGGGGGCCAAAGCGGGAAAATCGGGCGTTCGGCCATAAACTTGCCCATTTTTGGCCGTAAAACCGCCGGCTCCCAACCCCCATCGCGTTGCCCCCGCCTCACGGTCGCCGGTCCAAACGGAACCGCAGCCCCGGATCATGAGTTACGGATCATGAGTTCTTGCCCCCTCTTTGGGGCGGTCCGTCCGGCCGTGTGCTATAGCCCACCAGGGCCCCGCCGGTCGCCGCCCCCGACCCGACCAGGCCTCCCCAGCCGGGACCGAAGCGCCCAGCCCCCAGGGGACCCCCGCCGCCCACCGAGCGCCCCGGGGCAGCGGAAAATCGGGCATTCGGCCATAAACTTGCCCATTTTTTCAGCCGTAAAACCGCCGGCTCCCAACCCCACCATCGCGTTGCCCCAGCCTCACGGTCCCGCCGGTCCAAACGGAACAGCAATCGCAGACCCGGATCATGAGTTACGGCCCCCTCTTTGGGCCGGCCATAAAACTTGCCCATTTTTGCCCACCGGGCCCCGCCGTGTGTGCTATAGCCCACCGGGCCCCCACCCCCGCCCCGCCCGCCCCACCGGCCTCCCCGCCGGGACCAGCGCCCCAGGGGACCCCCGCCGGCCACCCACCGCCCCAGGGGCAAAATGCAGGAAAATCGGGCGTTCGGCCATAAACTTGCCCATTTTTTCGGCCGTAAAACCTGGCTCCCAACCCCCATCGCGTTGCCCCCGCCTCACGGTCCCGCCCGGTCCAAGCGGAACCAATCGCAGCCGGATCATGAGTTCGGCCCCCTCATTGCCCGGCCATAAAACTTGCCCATTTTTGGTAGTAAAACCGTCCGCCGTGTAGTGTGCTATAGCCCACCCGGGCCCCAGCCGGGCCCCCCCCGACCCGACCCCGCCCGGCCTCCCGCCCAGGGGACCGCCCCCCGAGGGGACCCCGCCGGCCACCGACCGCCCCCCGAGGGGCCGACAATGGGAAAATCGGGCGTTCGGCCCTCGACTTGCCCATTTTTTCCGTAAAAAACCGCCGGCTCCCAACCCCCATCGCGTTGCCCCCGCCTCACGGTCACCCGGTCCAAAGCGGAACCGCAATCGCAGCCCGGATCATGAGTTCGGCCCCCTCTTTGGGGCCATAAAACTTGCCCATTTTTGGTCGTAAAACCCGTGTGCTATAGCCCCCACCGGGCCCCGCCGGGTTCCGCCCCCGCCCGACCGACCGCCTCCCCCCCAGCCGGGCCCGCCCAGAGGGACCCCGCCGGCCACCGACCGCCCCCCAGGGCCGAAAGCGGGAAAATCGGGCGTTCGGCCATAAACTTGCCCATTTTTCGGCCGTAAAAACGCCCCGCTCCCAACCCCCATCGCGTTGCCCCCGCCTCACGGTCCCGCCGGTCCAAGCGGAACCGCAATCGCAGCCCGGATCATGAGTTCGGCCCCCTCATTGCCCCATAAAACTTGCCCATTTTTCGGTAAAAAGCCGTCCGTCCGTTTTCCGTGTGCTATAGCCCACCGGGCCCCGCCGGGGGGCGCGCCCCGCCCGACCCGGCCCCGCCCCTCCCCGGGGACCGCCCCAGGGACCCCCGCCCGGCCACCGACCGCCCCAGGGGCCGAGCGGAAAATCGGGCGTTCGGCCATAAACTTGCCCATTTTTAGTAGTAAAACCGCCGGCTCCCAACCCCCCATCGCGTTGCCCCCGCCTCACGGTCCGCCCGGTCCAAACGGAACCGCAATCGCAGCCCGGATCATGAGTTCGGCCCCCTCTTTGCCCGGCCATAAAACTTGCCCATTTTTCTATAGCCCAAAACCGTCCGCCCCAGTGTGCTATAGCCCACCGGGCCCCGCCCCGGCCCCCGAGCCCCCAGGCCGCCCACCTCCCAGCCGGGACCCCCAGCCCCCCCCCCCCCGGCCACCGACCACCCCCCAAGGGGCCGAAAAGCGGAAAATCGGGCGTTCGGCCATAAACTTGCCCATTTTTCGGCCGTAAAACCGCCGGCTCCCAACCCGCCCATCGCGTTGCCCCCCGCCTCACGGTCACCAGGTCCAAAAAGCGGAACATGCAATCGCAGCCCGGATCATGAGTTCGGCCCCCTCATTGCCCGGCCATAAAACTTGCCTTTTTGTAGTAAAACCGTCCGGACCGTGTGCTATAGCCCACCGGGTCCCCGCCCGCCGGCGCCCCCGCCCGCCACCCGACCTCCCCCCTCCCGGGGACCGCGCCCCCAGGGCCCCCATCCAGCCCCCCCCACCCAGAGCCGCCCCCAGGGGCAGCGGGAAAATCGGGCGTTCGGCCATAAACTTGCCCATTTTTGGCCGTAAAACCGCCGCTCCCAACCCCCATCGCGTTGCCCCCGCCTCACGGTCCGCCCGGTCAAGCGGAACCGCAATCGCAGCCGGATCATGATTCGGCCCCCTCATTGCCCGGCCATAAAACTTGCCCATTTTTCGGTAGTAAAACCGTCCGTGAGGCCGTGTGCTATAGCCCACCGGGCCCCAGCCGGGCCCCGCCCCGACCGACCGCCCCCCCATGGGACCGCGCCCCGGGACCCCCCGCCCACCGACCGCCCCAGGGGCCAAAATGGAAAATCGGGCGTTCGGCCATAAACTTGCCCATTTTCGGCCGTAGTAAAACCGCCAGGCTCCCAACCCCCATCGCGTTGCCCCCGCCTCACGGTCCCGCGGTCCAAGCGGAACATGATCGCAGCCCGGATCATGAGTTCGGCCCCCTCATTGCCGGCCATAAAACTTGCCCATTTTTTGGTAAAACCGTCCCCGGCCGTGTGCTATAGCCCACCGGGCCCCAGCCCGCCCGCCAACCGCCCCCGGGCCTCCCCGCCGGGGACCGCGCCCCGAGGGCCCCCGCCCGACCACCCGACCGCCCCAGGGGCCAGCCGGAAAATCGGGCGTTCGGCCATAAACTTGCCCATTTTTAGCCGTAAAACCGCCGGCTCCCAACCCCCATCGCGTTGCCCCCGCCTCACGGTCACCCGGTCCAAGCGGAACCGCAATCGCAGCCCGGATCATGAGTTCGGCCCCCTCATTGCCGGCCATAAAACTTGCCCATTTTTAGCCGTAGTAAAACCGTCCACCGGCCGTGTGCTATAGCCCCGGGCCCCGCCGCCCCCCCCCCGACCCCCCGACCGACCCCCAGAGGACCCCCGCCCCGAGGACCCCCCGACCACCGACCGCCCCAGGGGCCAGCGGAAAATCGGGCGTTCGGCCATAAACTTGCCCATTTTTCGGCCGTAAAACCGCCGGCTCCCAACCCCCATCGCGTTGCCCCCGCCTCACGGTCCCTTGGTCCAAAGCGGAACCGCAATCGCAGCCCGATCATGAGTTCTGGCCCCCTCATTGCCGGCCATAAAACTTGCCCATTTTTGGCTATAAAACCGTCCGCCGGCCCCACCCGTGCTATAGCCCACCCGGGCCCCAGCCCGGGGATCGCCCGCCCCCCGGCCATTCCGACCCCATTTGCCTCCCCGCCCGGGACCGCGCCCCGAGGACCCCGCCCGACCACCGACCGCCCCGAGGGGCAGCAAACCCCAGGAAAATCGGGCGTTCGGCCATAAACTTGCCCATTTTTTCGGCCGTAAAACCGCGGCTCCCAACCCCCATCGCGTTGCCCCCGCCTCACGGTCCCGCCCGGTCAAAACGGACCCGCAATCGCAGCCCCGGATCATGAGTTCGGCCCCCTCATTGCCGGCCATAAAACTTGCCCATTTTTATTGCCGTAAAACCCCGCCCGTGTGCTATAGCCCACCGGGCCCCGCCCGGCGCGCCCCCCGGCCCGCCCGGCCTCCCCAGGGGGACCGACGCCCCGAGGGGACCCCAGCCGACCACCGACCGCCCCAGGGGCCAGCCGGAAAATCGGGCGTTCGGCCATAAACTTGCCCATTTTTGGCCGTAAAACCGGGCTCCCAACCCCCATCGCGTTGCCCCCCGCCTCACGGTCACCCCGGTCAAACGGAACCATAATCGCAGCCGGATCATGAGTTCGGCCCCCTCATTGCCCGGCCATAAAACTTGCCCATTTTTAGCCGTAAAACCGTCCGCCCGGCCGTGTGCTATAGCCCACCGGGCCCAGCCGGGGGCGCCCCGCCCCCGACCCGACCGCCTCCCCGCCGGGACCGCGCCCAGGGCCCCCGCCCGACCACCGACCTTCACCGCCCCCAGGGGCCAGCAAATGGGAAAATCGGGCGTTCGGCCATAAACTTGCCCATTTTTCGGCCGTAAAACCGCTGGCTCCCAACCCCCCCATCGCGTTGCCCCCCGCCTCACGGTCCCGCCGGTCCAAAGAGAACCGCAATCGCGGCCCTGGATCATCAGTTACGGCCCCCTCATTGCCCGGGCATAAAACTTGCCCATTTTTCGGCCATAAAACCGTCCGCCGGCCGTGTGCTATAGCCCACCCGGGCCCCAGCCGGGGCCGCCCGCCCGACCCGACCCCTCCCCGCGGGGACCGCGCCCCAGGGGACCCCGCCCGACCACCGACCGCCCCAGGGGGCAGCGGGAAAAATCGGGCGTTCGGCCATAAACTTGCCCATTTTTAGCCGTAAAACCATGGCTCCCAACCCCCCATCGCGTTGCCCCCGCCTCACGGTCCCGCGGTCAAGCGGAACCCAATCGCAGCCGGATCATGAGTTCGGCCCCCTCATTGCCGACCATAAAACTTGCCCATTTTTGGTAGTAAAACCGTCCGCCGGCCGTGTGCTATAACCCACCGGGCCCCGCCCCCGCGCCCCCCCGCCCCGGCCCACCCCCCCGGGGACCGCGCCCCAGGACCCCCGCCGGCCACCGACCGCCCCCCGAGGGGCGAAAACGGGAAAATCGGGCGTTCGGCCATAAACTTGCCCATTTTTCGGCCGTAAAACCGCCGGCTCCCAACCCCCCCATCGCGTTGCCCCCCGCCTCACGGTCCCACCGGTCCAAACGGAACCGCAATCGCAGCCCCGGATCATGAGTTACGGCCCCCTCATTGCCCGGCCATAAAACTTGCCCATTTTTCGGCCGTAAAACCGTCCGCTGGCCGTGTGCTATAGCCCACCCGGGCCCCCGCCGGGGGCCGCGCCAGCCCGGCCCGACCGCCTCCCGCCGGACCGCGCCCCGGGGACCCCGACCCCGCCACCGACCGCCCCCCGAGGGGCCGAAAACGGGAAAATCGGGCGTTCGGCCATAAACTTGCCCATTTTTCGGCCGTAAAACCGCCGGCTCCCAACCCCCCCATCGCGTTGCCCCCCGCCTCACGGTCCCCCCGTCAAGCGGAACCCAATCGCGCAGCCCGGATCATGAGTTACGGCCCCCTTATTGCCCGGCCATAAAACTTGCCCATTTTTTGGCCGTAAGCGCCGTCCGTCCCCAGCCCGTGTGCTATAGCCCACCCCGGGCCCCAGCCGAGCCCGCCCATCCGGCCCAGACCGGCCTCCCCCGCCGGGGACCGACGCCCACCCACCGGCCACCGACCGCCCCCTGAGGGGCCGAAAACGGGAAAATCGGGCATTCGGCCATAAACTTGCCCATT
>JASUUI010000297.1:0-41747 GCA_030444775.1 Atalantia buxifolia | reverse complement strand
CCCGGATCATGAGTTCGGCCCCCTCTTTCAGGGCCCGGCCATAAAACTTGCCCATTTTTTTAGCTATAGCCACCGGGCCCCATCGGCCGTGCCTATTATCCCCCGGGTCCCCGCCCGAGCCCGCCCGCCCCCCCGAGTTCCGGCCTCCCCAGGGGCGGTCGCCCAGGGCCCCGCCCGGCCACCCGCCCCAGGCCGCCCCGCGGGGAAAATCGGGCGTTCGGCCATAAACTTGCCCATTTTTGGGCTGCCAAACAGCCGGCTCCCAACCCCCCATCGCGTTGCCCCCGCCTCACGGTCCCGCCCCGGTCAAGCGGAACCGCAATCGCAGCCCGGATCATGATTCACGGCCCCCTCATTGCCGCCCATTTTCCATAAAACTTGTCCATTTTTGCGCCCCAGTAAAAGCGAACCGCCCGCCCCGCCGTGTGCTATAGCCCACCCGGGTCCCGGTGCAGCGCCCGCCCGGCCCCGACCGCTTCCGCGTGGACCGGCGCCCCCGAGGGCCCCCGCCCGGCCGGCCCGCCCAGGGGCCGAAAATGGGAAAATCGGGCGTTCGGCCATAAACTTGCCATTTTTCGGTAGTAAAACCACGGCTCCCAACCCCCCATCGCGTTGCCCCCGCCTCCCGATCCCGGTCCAAACGGAACCGCAATCGCAGCCCCGGATCATGAGTTACGGCCCCCTCTTTGGGGCTGGTCCGGACCGTGTGCTATAGCCCACCCGGGCCCCCGCCGGCGCTACCATCCGGCCCCAGGCCACCGCCCCAGCAGGGCCCAGCGCCCTCAGGGCCCCGACCAGCCCAGGCCGCCCCAGGGGCCGAAAACCGGAAAAACGGGCGTTCGACCATAAACTTGCCAATTTTTCGCCCTTAAAACCATGGCTCAACCCCCATCGCGTTGCCCCCTCCTCACGGTCCCACGGTCAAGCGAACGCAATCGCGGCCCGGATCATGATTCACGGCCCCCTCTTTGGGGCTTGCTCATTTTTATTAGTGTGTGTGCTATACCCCCACCCGGGCCCCGCCCGTCATTTGTCGCGCCGCCCGGCCTCCCAGCGCGCGGGAGACCGGCGCCCCGAGGACCCCGCCGGCCACCGACCGCCCCAGGGAAAGCGGAAAATCGGGCGTTCGGCCATAAACTTGCCCATTTTGGGGCGTAAAACCGTGTGCTCCCAACCCCCATCGCGTTGCCCCCGCCTCGGGGCCCCGCCCAGGTCTGGCCGGATCGCAGGGACCCCCCGGATCATGAGTTCGGCCCCCTCTTTGGGCAGTCCGGGTGTGTGCCATAGCCCACCCGAGCCTGGCAGTAAAACCCGGCCCCCAAAGGGAAATACTAACTAGCCCCCCCGCCTCACGGGGTTTAAAAAATTAAGCTAAGCAAATCACACAACGATTTAATCGCAGCCCCTTAGTGACTCATGATTCACAATAAATTCCAGGGGCACAATATTAAAAGGGTCCCCAGAAAACAAACACAAGGATTTTTCCGTGGTTGAGCAAACCGCACGCCTCCAAGCAACCCAAGCCATGAGGATTTCACTATCCAAGCCTCCCAAGGCTTCAAATGTTTACAATTGACTTCCAAGTGTCAATGGACCTTCACAATCAAGAGTTCATCTCCCGATCTATTTCACTCAAGTGTCTCACACACTAAAACTCACAAATTTGATGACCGTAAAAAGTCACTCTCTCACTGTGATATACCCACCCGGGTCCCCGCCCGAATCATGATAATTCTTTGGGGCAGTCCCGGACTCCGATTTACCTGTGAAGCTCAATATATGATGTATGCCTTTTGTTTGTGCGCCCGCCGTTCTTAAAGCGCGCCCCGTTAAAGTTGGAGCTCAACCCCCATCGCGTTATGCCTTTGCCCTGCCCATGGTCTGGCCGGTTTTAGAATACGCTTACATGTTACCGTTAAGGCAAAAATTTGAATTTTGCCCGGCCATAAAAATTGCCTTGTTTTCGGCCGTTTATCAACCGCCCGGCTCCCAACCCCCATCGCGTTGCTCCCGCCTCATGGTCCCGCCGGTTACCCAAACGGACTTCGTTTGCTCGCAGCCCCGGATCATCGAGTTCAGCCCCCTCTTTACCAGCCATAAAACACCCCATTTCATCGGTTTACCCGCCGCCGTTTATTATACCACCGGGCCCCTTTCCATTCGGATGCCCTGCCCCGTAACCGAAACCGCCCCGCGAATGCCGCAGCGCCCACGGGACCCCGCCGCCAAATTACGACCGCCCCAAAGTTTATGAGCGTATGGAAAATCCGCAAATTCGGCCATAAACTTGCAATTTAATCGGCCGTAATAATAATTTGGCTCCCAACCCCTGAAATCGCGTTGCCCCCGCCTCAAATGGTTCAAATAAATCCGTCCAAGAATTCCAAGCAATACTTGTTGCAAAGTTTTCAAAAAATTCTTTCAATTAAACCATAAACTTGAAAAACAACCAATTTCATAAAAATCATTTTTCCATTACAGATATAAAACCTTTATAATGTGAAAATAATGATTTATTAAAATATTAATGAAAAATAATTTAAGCTTTCAAGAATTTAATCATTCTTAATTTTGTTTGTTATCATCAAAATCAATATTATGTTAACATAAATGTGCTCTGACCAGAGCCGCCTACTTGGGAGCCAGCGTGCGAGGACTTGTAGGCCACCGGCCTTGAGGGGGGCAGCAGGGGAAAATCGGGTGTTCGGCCATAAGCTTACCCATTTTGGCGGGTAAAACCGCCTCCTAACCCCATCGCGTTGCCTCCGCCTCACCGGTCCCGCGGTCAAGCGGAACGCAATGCAGCCGGATCACGAGTTTGGCCCACCTGTTGCCCGGCCTTAAAACTTGCCATTTCGGCGTGGCAGATCCGCCGGCGGGTGTGCTATAAGCCCACCCGGGTCCCAGCCGGGGCCCGGCCTGCCCGGCCAGCGGCCTCCCCCGCCGGGACCGCGCCCCCGAGGCCCCCGAGGGGCAGCAGGGAATCGGGCGTTCGGCCATAAACTTGCCATTTACGGCCGTCAAAACCGTCCCGGCCTTATCGCGTTGCCCCCTGCCCTCACGGTCCCGCCGGTCCAAAGCGGAACATAATCGCGGCCGGATCATGAGTTACGGCCCCCTCATTGCCAGCCATAAAGCTTGCCCATTTTTTGGTAGTAAACAATCGACCGGCACGTGTACTGCTCACCCACCCTCGCCCCCGCCGTGAACATATCCCGCCGGTCGGCAAGCTCCCGCCGGGGACCGGCGCCCAGGGCCCCGCCCGATACATAGGCAGCCCGAGGGGCCAGCGGAAAACCGGGCGTTCGACGTAAGCTGCCCATTTTGACCGTCAAAACCGCTGACACAACCTGCCCATCGCGTTTTCCCCGCCTCGGTCTGTAGGTCAAGCGGAAAGCGCAATGGCCGGATCGCAATTCGGCCCACCTCGTTGCCCGTATAAAACTTTCCGTTTTGGTAGTAAGGCAATCCGTGATAATTATATAGCCCACACGGGCCCCGCCCGGGCACCTTGACCCCAACCGGCCTCCCGCCGGGGACCGCGCCCGAGGCCTCACGCCGACCACCAGAGCCGCCCAGGAGAGGCCAGCGGGAAAATCGATTAGTTTGGCCATAAATTGCCATTTTTAGAGTAGGTAAGACCACGGGGCTCCCCAACCCACCCATCGCGTTGCCCAGCCTCACCGGTCCGCCCGGTCGAAATGGAACATGATCGCAGCCGGATCATGAGTTACGGCCCCCTCATTGTCCGACCATAAACTGCCCATTTTTTAGTAGTAAAACCATGTTCCTGACCGGCCGTGTGATATAGGCCACCCAGGGCCCAGCCGTGCGATCGCGACCCGGAGTTACGGCTCCCCTCATTGCCGGACCATAAAATTTGCCATTACCAGAGTAAGCCGTCCCGTGAGGGCTATACCCCCCAGGCCCCGACCGGCGCCCGCCCAGCCAGGGACCGAAGGAAATAGGAAAATGGGCGTTCGGCCCACCAACTTGCCCATTTTGGCCCGTCAAACCATAGAAGCTCCCAACCCCCATCGCGTTGCCCCGCCTCCACGGTCAGCGGTCTGACGGAACCTAATCGCAGCCAGGATCATGAGTTACGGCCCTCTTTGCCGGCCATAAATTAGAGCCCATTTCTATAGCCAAAACCGCCGGCTCCAACCCGTAGTAGCATTGCCCCAGCGCCTCACGGTCCCAGAAGCGGTCCACTCCCGGGACATAATCGCACCCCAGGATCCGAGTTCTGGCCAGCCAGGGCTCATTGCGGAAATCCGTAAAACTAACCATTTTTCAGTAGTAAAACCGGCAAACTCCCCAACCCCCATCGCGTTGCCCCCGCCTCACGGTCCGCCGGTCAAAGCGGAACCGCAATCGCAGCCCGGATCATGAGTTACGGCCCCCTGCTTTGCGGGGCATTCGGCCAAACTTGCCCATTTTTAGGTAAAACCGTGTGTCCAACCCCCATCGCTTTGACCAGCCTCGGGCCCCGTCAAGCAGACCTTAATCAGCCTCATGAGTTGACCTCCCCCTCATTGCCCGTCCATAAAACTTGCCCATTTTTGGCAGAAAACTGGAAAATCGGGCGTTCGACCATAAACTCGCCCATTTTTAAGTAGTAAAACACTTGACTCCCAACCCCCCTCGCGTTGCCCCCGCCTCACGGTCCCGCCCGGTCAAAGCGGAACCGAATGCAGCCCCGGATCATGATTCGGCCCCCTCATTGTAGGCCATAAAACTTGCCCATTTTTCACCATAAAACCGGCCGGCGCCGTGTGCTATAGCCCACCCATCCCGCCCAGCCGCCCGATCCGTCCCGACCGGCAGCCCCAGCGCCAGAGGACCCCAGCCGGATCACCCACGAGCCGCCCCAGGGGCCGCTCGGGCGTTGCGGCCATAAACTTGCCATTTTCAGTAAGTAAAATCGCAGGCTCCCAACCCCCCATCGCGTTGCCCCCGCCTCACGGTCACATGGTCAAATGGAACCCAATCGCATTGGATCATGAGTTCACGGCCCCCTCATTGGGGCCATAAAACTTGCCCATTTTTGTACGTCAGCCGTCCCTTCGGCCGTGTGCTATAACCCCCCGACCCCGGGCCGGCGCCTCCGGCCCAGCCCCACCGCGTCCCAGGGACCCCGCCCGACCACCGACCGCCCCAGGGAAGCCAGCCGGAAAATCGGGCGTTCGGCCATAAACTTGCCAATTTTCCAGCCGTAAAACCGCCGGCTCCCAACCCCGTCGCGTTGCCCCGCCTCATGGTCCGCCCGGTCCAAAGCGGAACCCATGATCGCGCCCCGGATCATGATTCGGCCCCCTCTTTGCCCAGACCATAAAACTTGCCCATTTTCGTAGTAAAACCGACCGCCCGTGTGCTATAGCCCCACCGGGTCCCGGGGGGCAGCCAGCCGCTTGACCAGACCGGCCCCCGCATGGGGAGATAGCGCCACCGACCCCCGCCGGCCACCGACCGCCCCGAGGAAGGCAGCCGGGAAAAATCGGGCGTTCGGCCATAAATTTGCCCATTTTTAGTAGTAAAAACCACGGCTCCCAACCCCCATCAGCGTTGCCCAGCCTCCACGGTCCCGCCGGTCAAAATGGAACCCCGTCGCAGCCACGGATCATGAGTTCTGGCCCCTCATTGGGGCCCGGCCATAAAACTCACCCATTTTTGGTAGTAAACCAGCGCCGACCACCGGCCGTGTGATATAGCCCCACCGAGGACCCCGTCGAACCACCCCGCCCGGGACAGAGCTCACAGGCGGCCCCCATTTTCGGCCGGACCATGGCTCCAGCCCCCGCCGGACCACCGACCGCCCACGAGGTCACGGGAAAATCGGGCAATTGACCCTCATGCTTGCCCCCTCTTTGGGGCGTAAAACATGTGCTCCCAACCCCCATCGCATTGCCCAGCCTCACGGTCCCGACCGGTCCAAGCGGAACCATCAATCGCGGGGGACCCCGGATCATCGATTCTGACTCATTGCTCAGGCCATAAAACTTGCCCATTTTTCGCCCAGTAAAACCGTCCATCCCAACGATGTGCGTATGCCCCACCAGCACGGTCCCCATGGTCAAGCTTTCCTTTCGAACCGACTCACTTGGTCTGACCCCCTCTTTGGCCTGTGCTATAAGCTCCCAACCAGGCGGGCGCCCGCCCGACCCGGGAGCCCCACCGGACCGCGACACAGCCCCGCCGGCCACCGACCGCCCAGGCGAAAAAGAAAATCGGGCGTTCGGCCATAAACTTTCCATTTTGGTAGTAAAACCATGGCTCCCAACCCCCCATCGGTGCCCCAGCCTCACGGTCCCGCGGTCCAAAGCGGAACCGCAATCGCAGCCCGGATCATGAGTTACGGCCCCCTCTTTGCAGCCATAAACTTGCCCATTTTGGGCCGTGGAAACCGTCCGACAGGCCGTGTGCTATAGCCCACCAAGACCACGCCGTGGTGCCTTGCCCGGCCGTCCTCCCATGGAGACAAAGCCCCCAAGGACCCCAGCGGGCCACGCAGGCCCCCCGGCCGACCGCCAGCCGGTACCCGCCCAGCAGGCACGAAGGGGTCATTGGCGTTCGGCCATAAACTTGCCATTTCCAGTCGTAAAACCACCATTTCCCAACCCCCGTCGCGTTGCCCAGCCTCACGGACCCGCCCGGTCAAGCGGACATGATCGCAGCCGGATCATGATTCGGCCCCTCTTTGCCCGGCAGTCCTTGCCCCATTTTGCTATAAGCCCCGCCCGGCCTTGCGTGCCGTGAGACCCGGGCCCCCGTGTGCGGCATGCAAGGGCCCCCGCCAGGTGAAGGCCTCCACGCCGGAGAGAAAATCGGGCGTTGACCATAAACTGCCCATTTTCGGTGAGTGGCATGGCTCCCAACCCCCCATCCCAGCATTGCCCCGAGGCATGGGATCGCCCGGCCGGATCATGGGCTGAGCCCCCTCATTGGCGGCCATAAAACTTGCCCATTTTCCGGTCAGTAAATGCGCATGGCTCCCAACCCCCATCGCGTTGCCCCGGCCTCACGGTCATGGGTCCAAAACGGAATGCAGCGCAGCCCGGATCATGATTACGCGCCCCTCTTTAGTAGCTCCATATAGTGTCTTATGCTTCCCAAGACCGCCGTGACGCTTGGGCTCATTTCGCCCATGGGCCGGCGCTAGGAGCCCCGCCCGACCATAGCCCCAGGCGTCGGAGTTGGCCTTGTAAAACCATCGAAACCTCGACCATGACCCCAGAACAGCAATGGTGGCCAGGATCATGATTCACGCCCCTCTTTGGGGCAACCATCCATTCTCCCAGCCCCCGTGGCCATGTCGCTTAGGGACCCACTTGAGCCGAGCGGGGAAAATCGGGCGTTCGACCAAACTTGCCCGTTTTGGTGGTAAAACCATGGGCTCCCAACCCCCATCGCGTTGCCCCGCCTCAGGTCCCTCCGGTCAAGCGGAACGCAATGTGACTCCGGATCGTAGTTCGGCCCCTCTTTGCCGGCCATAAACTTCTCCCATTTTCGGTAGTAAGCCGTCAGAACCGTGTGCTATAGCCACCGGGCTCCCAGCAGGGCCAGCGCACTTGGGCCGGCCAACACGCCCCAGCCGACCGGCGCCAGGGACCCCAGCCGACCAGCCGCCCCAGGGGCCGAAAAGCGGAAAATCGGGCGTTTGGCCATAAACTTTCCCATTTCTCGGCCGTAAAACATGGCTCCCAACCCCCATCGGCGTTGCCCCCTCCCGGTCACCGGTCAAGCGGAAGCATAATCGCAGCCCCAGGATCATGATTCGGGACCCCCTCGTTGCCCGTGATAAACCCCATTTTCAGTATTAAAACCGTCCGTGACAGTAGTGTGCTATAGCCCACCCAGACCGTAGCCACCGACCTTGAGCCAGAAGTGCCCTGAGGAAAATTAAGTTCGGCCATAAACTTGCCCATTTTTCGCCGTGTGGAAGTCCCAACCCCCATCGCGGGACCCCCGCCTCACGGTCCACGGCCGCCCCAGCCGAATCATGAAAATCGGCCCCCTCATTTGCCAGCCATAAACTTGCCCATTTTACATTACACAGTAAAACCATCCGCCCGGCCGTGTGCTATAGCCCACCCGGGTCCCGCGTTGCCCCCAGCCTCGCGGTCCGCCCAGGTCATCCGGAACCGCCATCTGCCCCAGGCTCATGAGTTCGGCCCCCTCTTTTTCGGGGCTAAGGCATGAAGCTGATCAGGCCCAGCTCACGCTATAAAACGGAACCACCCCCAGGCTCATGATTCTGCCCATGCTGTCAGTCAGAACCGTGTTGCCCAGGCAAACCCCGAAAGCCAGCCCCACAAACCTGACAGAGCCGCCCAGACTACGCCCATAGAGGACCCCGTAGGCCACCACGACCACCCAGGAGCCGGAAAATCGGGCGTTCGGCCATAAACTTGCCCATTTTCGAGCCGTAAAACCACTTGGCTCCCAACCCCATCGTGTTGCCCAGCCTCACCAGTCATGATCAGCGACAGCAATCGCAGCCGGATCATGAGTTACTGCCCCCTCTTTGGGAGGCCCATTTTTGGTAGTAAAAGCGGACCAGGTGTGCTGCCATATGCCCCGGTCCCCAGAAGTGCCGCCCGCCGACATCCCGGCCGCCCCCCGCCGGGACCGAGCGCCCAGGGACCCCATGAGGCCACCGACCACCCCAGGGACGGAAGAGCCAGGGAAAATCGGTCGTTCGGCCATAAACTTGCCCATTTTTGGCGCAGTAAAACCGCCGGCTCCCAACCCCCATCCGTTGCCCATCCTCACGGTCCACGCCGGTCAAACGGAAGCAAATCGTGACCCGGATCATGAGTTACGGTCCCCCTCATTGCCTGACCATAAAACTTGCCCATTTTAGAGTAGTAAAATAGATTCCTTGTGTCGTAGTGTGCTATAGCCCACCGGACCCCGCTGTGTGTTCCCGCCCGCCCGGACCGTAGGCCTCCCACCCCGGGAACCGCCGCCTGGGGACCCGTAGGCCACCAGCTTCGCCCAGGGCGAAGGTGGAAAATGGACGTTGGCCATAAACTGCCCGTTTTGGTGATAAAACTGCGACTCTAAGCCCCATGGGCCTCCGCCTCCGCAGTCCCGCCCTTGGTCCAAGCGGGCCTCCACTTGAGGCAGCCGGATCATGCCGTTCGGCCCCCTCGTTCGGGCGTTCGGCCATAAACACCCATTTTCGGGCCGTAAACACCGTCCCATCCGGCCGTGTGCTATAGCCCACACGCAGGCCCCATGATTACGGCCCACTCATTGCCCGGCCATAAACTTTGCGCCCAGGCCCAGCGGACACCCGACCTCCATTAGGAGCCACCCCGAGGGGCCCCAGAAGTGGGAAAATCGTGCGTTGACCGCCGACTGCCATTTTCGGCCGTAAAACAGCAAACTCCCAACCCCATCGCGTTGCCCCCGCCTCACGGTCCACGCCCCGGTCAAACGGAACCCAATCCTTGTCCCCGGATCATGAGTTACGGCCCCCTCATTGCCCGGCCATAAAACTTGCCCATTTTGGCCAGTAAAACCGTCCGCCGGCGTGTCCTCAGCCCACCCGGGCCCCTGCCGAGTGTCCCTTCCCGGCCCCGACCGGCCTCCCAGCACCGGGCCCCATGGGCCCCGCCGCCTCCCCGGGGCCGCAGGAAAATGGGAAAATCGTGCGTTCGGCCATAAGCTTTGCCATTTTTAGTAGTAAAACCCATGGCTCCCACCCCCATCAGCGTTGCCCCGCCTCACGGTCACTTGATCGGTCCAAAGCGGAACCCATAATCGCAGCCGGATCATGAGTTACGGCCCCTCTTTGGGGCCATAAAAGCTTGCCCATTTTTGGTAAAACCGTCCATGGCCGTGTGCTATAGCCACCCGGGCCCCGGTGAAGGCCATCCCCCGTTCTGACCGACCTCCCAGCAAGGACCCGCGCCCAGGGGCCCCGCCGTGACCACAGGCCAGCCCAGGTGGCGCGGGAAAATCGGGCGTTCGGCCATAAACTTGCCCATTTTTCGGGTAGTAAAACCGGCCGGCTCCCAACCCCATCGCGTTGCCCCCACCTCACGGTCCCAGCCTGGTCAAGTCCAAACTCATAATCGCGACCTTTGGATCATGATTACGGCCCCCTCATTTGCCGCCCCAGACCATAAAACTTGCCCATTTTTAGTGGACCGAAAAAAAATCGGCGTTCGGCCATAAACTTGCCCATTTTCGGGCTGGCAGTTAGTGTGCTATGGCCCCACCGGGAAAATCGCGTTGCCCCATTTTCGCCGGGGCAAGCAAGGAACGCAATCCAGCCCGACTCTGGAGTTCTGCCCCCTCTTTGGGGCCCGGTCGGCAAATGTGCTATAACCCCACCGGGCCCCGCCACCCGCCCGGACCCGACCCGGGCCCCCCCAGCCCAGACCCCGCTGACCACCGACCGCCCAGAGGCAGGAAAATCGGGCGTTCGGCCATAAACTTGCCCATTTTTTCGTAGTAAAACCGCAGGCTCCCAACCCCCATCGCGTTGCCCCCGCCTCACGGTCCCGCGGTCCAAGCGGAACCATAATCGCAGCCCCGGATCATGAGTTCTGGCCCCCTCATTTCGAGCCATAAAACTTGCCCATTTTCGGTAGCAGTAAAACCGTCAATTGTCCGTGTGCTATAGCCCACCCAGCCCCAGCCAGGCGCCCTTGGGCCGACCGCAAACGCCCACGTCGGGACCGGCCCCCGCAAAGGGACCCGGCCTCCCCCGCCCAGGGGCCGAAAATGGGAAAATCGGGCGTTCGGCCATAAACTTTCCCATTTTGACCGTAAAACCGCGGCTCCAACCCCCCATCGCGTTGCCCCCATATCCACGGTCCCGCCTCGGTCAAGCGGAACAGCGCCCCGAGGCCCCATGATTCGGCCCCCCTCTTTAGGGCGGTGTAAAACTCCGTCCCAACTCCCCATGCCCCCAGCCTCCACCCAGCCACAGCCCGAGCGGAACATGATAACCCAGCCCCGGTTCATGATTCTGGCCCACCTCATTGCCCGACCGCCCACCGAGAACCCCCGCTGGCCACCCGACCGCCCCAGAAGCGAAAATCGGGCGTTCGGCCATAAACTTTCCCATTTTTTTAAGTGATAAAACCGCCGGCTCCCAACCCCCATCGCGTTGCCCCCGCCTCACGGTCCCAGTCCGTGGTCCCAAAGCGGAACCGCAATCGCACCCCGGATCATGAGGACCCCCTCATTGCCGGCCATAAAACTTGCCCATTTTTGGTAGTAAACCGAGCCGTGACCGTGTGCTATAGCCCACCCGGGTCCCCGCCCCAGGCAGCCCCGACCCGCCCGACCGCCCCGCCGGACAAGCCCTTCATGAGGACCCCAGGCCACCCGACCGCCCAGAGGCCAAAAACTAGAAAAATCGGGCGTTCGGCCATAAACTTTGCCCTTTTTTAAGCCGTAAAACCGCATCCCAACCCCCCATCGCGTTGCCCCACGCCTCCACGGTCCCGCGGTCCAAACGGAACATAATCGCGACCGGATCATGAGTTGGCCCCTCTTGCCCGCCATAAAACTTGCCCATTTTTGGTCAGTAAAACCGTCCATACGTGCTATAGCCCACCGGGCCCCGTGGGCCTCGCCCCGCCCGACCGGCCTCTCCCGTCGGGGACCGGCGTCCAGGGCCCCATGACCACCGACCGCCCTGGGGGCCGAAAATGGGAAAATCGGGCCGTTCGGCCATAAACTTGCCCCATTTTTCGGCCGTAAACCGCGGCTCCCAACCCCCATCGCGTTGCCCCCGCCTCACGGTCCTGCGGTCAAGCGGAACATAATCGTGCCCCGATCATGGAGTTACGGCCCCCTCGTTGCCGACCATAAAACTGCCCATTTTTGGTAGTAGCCGTCCCCGTCCAGCCTCGTGTGCTATAGCCCACCGGGTCCCCAATGCCCGGGAGTTACGGCCCCCTCAGCTCCGACCAGCCCTCCCGCCGGGGACCCGGCTCGGGCCCACCGGGCCCCGCCGCCCCGATGGGGACAGCCGACCGCCCCAGGCCAGCCCCGAAATGGGAAAATCGGGCGTTCGGCCATAAACTTGCCCATTTTTCGGCCGTAAAACCATGGCTCAACCCCCATCGCGTTGCCCACCCCTCACGGTCCCACGCCCAGGTCAAGCGGAACGATGATCGCGGCCCGGATCATGAGTTCGGCCCCCATAAAACTTGCCCATTTTTGGTGTAGCCGTCACCGGCCGTGTGCTATAGCCCACCCGGGCCCCCGCCTCTTCCGCGCCTGCCCGACCCGACTGACCGCGCCCCCGCCGGGGACCACCGCCCACCGAGGACCTCCGCCCCAGGCCCGCCCTCCAGGTCCAAAAGCTGGAAAATCGGGCGTTCGGCCATAAACTTGCCCATTTTTAGTAGTAAAACCGCCATGGCTCCCAACCCCCATCGCGTTGCCCCCGCCTCACGGTCACGTCGGTCCAACGGAATCGCAATCAAAGCCCGGATCATGATTCGGCCCCTCTTTTGGGCCATAAAACTTGCCCATTTTTATAACCCACCCGGGCCCCTTTAGGGCACACGGGCCCCGCCCGCCCCACCGGCCCCTACCGCCCGCCCCGGGGCCGCGCCAACCGGGACCCCAGCGCCCGGCCACCGCCCCAGGGCGAAAAGGGATAAATCGGGCGTTCGGCCATAAACTTGCCCATTTTTCGGTAGTAAAACCTCGGCTCCCAACCCCCATCGCGTTGCCCCCGCCTCACGGTCCCGCCCGGTCAAGCGGAACCCATAATCGCAGCCCGGATCATCGCGTTACGGCCCCCTCATTGCCGACCATAAAACTTGCCCATTTTTAGTAGTAAAACCGTCCGCCCGGCCTTGTGCTATAGCCCAGCGCGTGGCCCACCGAGCTTCCCACGACCCGGCCTCCCAGGGGCCAGCGCCCAGGGCCCCCCGCCCACCGACGCCCCAGGCGAAAGCGGGAAAATCGGGCGTTCGGCCATAAACTTGCCCGTTTTAAGCGGTAAAACCGCCGGCTCCCAACCCCCATCAGCGTTGCCCCGCCTCACGGTCCACGCCCGGTCCAGCGGAACCCGCAATCGCGAGCCGGATCATGAGTTACGGCCCCCTCATTGCCCGGCCATAAAATTTGTCCATTTTACGGCCGTAAAACCGACCGCCGGCCGTGTGCTATAGCCAGCCGATGTCCCCCAAGACGCACGCGCCGGCGCGACCCGGGCCGCCCCGCCGGGGACCGACCCACCGGGGCCCCCGCCCGGCCACCGCCCGCCCCGAGGGCAGCAGGAAAATCGGGCGTTCGGGCATAAACTTGCCCCCATTTTTAAGTAGTAAAACCAGCCGGCTCCCAACCCCATCGCGTTGCCCCTGTCTCACGGTCACGCCGGTCCAAACGGAACATAATCGCAGCCCCGGATCATGAGTTCGGCCCCCTCATTGCCGGCCATAAAACTTGCCCATTTTTGGCCGTAAAGCAATCCATGACCGGTGTGCTATAGCCCACCCACCAGTTCCCACTACGCCAGGGGCCCCGCCAGGGCCCCCGCCCACCACCGACCGCCCCGAGGGGCTGGGGAAAATCGGGCGTTCGGCCATAAACTTGCCCATTTTAAGTAGTAAAACATGGCTCCCAACCCCCCAATCGCGTTGCCCGGCCTCACGGTCACCACGGTCCAAAGCGGAACCCGTCGCTTGTCCCGGATCATGAGTTACGGCCCCTCATTGCCGACCATAAAACTTACCCATTTTTCGACAATAAAACACCTTCCGCCGGCCGTGTGCTATAGCCCACCGGACCAGCCGAGGCCAGCCACTTCCCGCCCGACCGGCCCCAGTGGGACCGGCGCCAGGAGCCCCATGCCCGACACAAACCGCCCCGAGGGAAAATGGGAAAATCGGGCGTTCGGCCATAAACTTGCCCATTTTCGGCCGTAAAACCCATGACTCCCAACCCCCCATCGCGTTGCCCCCAGCCTCCACGGTCCCTCCCAGGGTCCCAGCGGGAAAATCGCAGCCCATAATCATGAGTTACGGCCCCCTCATTGCCATGGCCATAAAAAAACTTGCCCATTTTTTTGGTAGTAAACCCGAATCCCCCATCGCGTTGCTATAGCCTCATTTCCGGGCCCCATTTTTTATTTGATAAATGCCATCCGCCCTTTGGCCGCCTTTATACCCACCGGACCCCTTGCTTGGTCCCAGAATGACAGCCAGCGAGGGCCACCCCCGCCCCGGGACCACCCCCCGCCCCAGACGCCGAGGCGAAAACAGGAAAATCCGGCGTTCGGCCATAAACTTGCCCATTTTTGTAGGAAAACCGCCGGCTCCCAACCCCCCATCGCGTTGCCCCCGCCTCACGGTCGCCCGGTCCAAGCGGAACATGATCGCAGCCCGGATCATGATTCTGACCCCCTCATTGCCGGCCATAAAACTTGCCATTTTCGGCCGTAAAACCGTCGCCCCGGGTTAATGTGCTATAACCCCACTCGGGCCCCAGCGCCCGCCGCGCCCGGCCGACCTCCCGGGGACACCGCCCCCAGGACCCCCCCCCCGGCCGAGCGCCCCCGAGGGACCGAAAATGGGAAAATCGGGCGTTCGGCCATAAACTTGCCCATTTTTTGGCCGTAAAACCGCCAGCTCCCAACCCCCCCATCGCGTTGCACCCGCCTCACGGTCGCCGGTCAAAGCGGAACCGCAATCGCAGCCCCGGATCATGATTCTGACCCCCTCATTGCCCGGCCATAAAACTTGCCCATTTTTAAGTAGTAAAACCGTCCGCCCGGCCGTGTGCTATAGCCACCAGCCCCGGGCCCCGCGCCCCCCGGCCTTGACCGGCCTCCCCCCCCGGGGACCGGCCCCAGGCCCCCCAGCCACCCGCCGGCCGCCCCAGGGGCAGCGGGAAAATGGACGTTCGGCCATAAACTTGCCCATTTTTGGCCGTAAAACCCTTGGCTCCCAACCCCATCGCGTTGCCCCCCACGCCTCACGGTCCCACTTAGGTCCAAGCGAACCGCAATCGCAGCCCCGATCATGACTTCGGCCTCATTGCCCGGCCGCTGCCCATTTTTCTGCCCAGTAAAACCGTCGCCCGGCCGTGTGCTATAACCCACCGGGCCCCGCTTGGCGTGCGGCGCCGACCCGACCCGACCCGCCCCGCCCCGCCCGGCCAACGCCACCAGGGCCCCCGCCCGACCACGCGAGCCGCCCCGGGGGCCGAGATGGGAGAAAATCGGGCGTTCGGCCATAAACATGCCCATTTTTAGGGTAAAACCGCGGCTCCCAACCCCCCATCCGTTGCCCCCGCCTCATGGTCCCGCCGGTCCAAGCGGAACCGCATGTCGCAGCCCGGATCATGAATTCTGGCCCCCTCATTGCCCGGCCATAAAACTTGCCCATTTTTTGCTATAAAACCCACCGGCCGTGTGCTATACCCCACCGGGCCCCGCCCGGGCCCCACGCCCGACCCGGCCTCCCGCGCCGTGGGGACCCGCCCCCGAGGGCCCCCGCCCCGGCCACCGACCGCCCGAGGGCAGAAAATGGGAAAATCGGGCGTTCGACCATAAACTTGCCATTTTTGGTAGTAAAACCGCCGCTCCCAACCCCCATCGCGTTGCCCCCAGCCTCACGGTCACCCGGTCCAAGCGGAACCGCAATCAATCGCATGGATCATGATTAGGCCCCTCATTGCCGGCCATAAAACTTGCCCATTTTTTCGATTATTTAGTAAAACCGACCATGACGTGTGTGCTATAGCCCACCGGGTCCCGCCGGGGGCGCGCCCGCCCGACCCCGACCGACCGCCCCACCGGGGCCAGCGCCAAGGGACCCCGACCAGGGAGCGCCGCCCCCCAGAAAGCTGGAAAATCGGGCGTTCGGCCATAAACTTGCCCATTTTGGTAGTAAAACCACCGGCTCCCAACCCCCATCGCGTTGCCCCCGCCTCACGGTCCCTTGGTCCAAGCGGAACATAATCGCAGCCCGGATCATGATTCCCGGCCCCCTCATTGCCCGGCCATAAAACTTGCCCATTTTTCGACCGTAAAACCGTCATGCCCGGGTGTGCTATAGCCCACCCGGGCCCCATAGGCCGCGCCCCGCCCGACAGCCACCTCCCCAGCGGGGCCGAGCGCCCAGGGCCCCACGCCGGACCACCGACCCCCCGAGGGGCAGCAGGAAAATCGGGCGTTCGGCCATAAACTTGCCCATTTTTGGCCGTAAAACCGCCGGCTCCCAACCCCCATCGCGTTGCCCCCGCCTCACGGTCGCCGGTCAAGCGGAACCGCAATCGCAGCCGGATCATGATTTCGGCCCCCTCTTTATTGCCGGTCACCCGTGTGCTATAAACTTGCCCATTTTGGGCCCCCTAAAACGAGTCCCCGGCGGTGTGCTATAAACTTGCCCACCCGGCCCCGCCCACTTGGCCCGCCGACCCCCCCAGGCCTCCCGCCCAGGCCGGCGCCTCAGGGCCCCCGACATGGCCCGACCGCCACGGGGGCAGCAGGAAAATCGGGCGTTCGGCCATAAAATTGCCCATTTTCGACCGTAAAACCGCTGGCTCCCAACCCCCCATCGCGTTGCCCCGCCTCACGGTCGCCCGGTCAAGCGGAACCCCAGGCCGCAGCCCAGGATCATGAAACGGCCCCTTCTTTGCCCGGGCCCCTCTTTGGAGCAGTCGGGCCGTGTGCTATAGCCCACCCAGGCCCCGCCCGGCTGCGCCCGCGCCCGCCCGGCCACCCCACCCGCCGCGACCCAAACCCCCGCCGGCCACCGACCGACCAGAGGACCCCAGCCGGCCAACCCCAGGGGCCAGCGGGAAAATCGGGCGTTCGGCCATAAACTGCCCATTTTTAGGCCAAAAACTGCCGGCTCCAGCCCCCCATCGCGTTGCCCCGCCTCACGGTCGCCCCGGTCCCAGCGGAACCGAAATCGCAGCCCGGATCATGAGATTCGGCCCCCTCTTTGGGCCATAAAACTTGCCCATTTTTAGAGTAAAACCGTCTGTAGGCCGTTCTATAGCCCACCCGGGCCCCGCTGTGTTCGCCGAGCCCGGCCAGGCCTCTCCCGCCCCGCCGGGCCGCCAGGGGCCCCCCGGGCCCTCGGCCCAGCCCCGGAGGCGGCCAGGGAAAATCGGGCGTTCAGCCATAAACTTGCCCATTTTCGGCCGTAAAACCGCGGCTCCCAACCCCCATCGCTTTGCCCCCGCCTCACGGTCCCGCCCGGTCAACGGAACCGTCCCAGCCCCGGATCATGATTCTGACCCCCTCATTGCCCGCCATAAAACTTGCCCATTTTGGCGTAAAACCGTCCGCCCGGCGTGTGTCTATAGCCCACCGGGCCCCGCGCCGCGCCCCAGCCCGGCCCGAGCAGCCTCCAGCCGCCCAACCCGCGCCCAAGGGACCCCGCCGACCACCGACCGCCCCGAGGGGCGCAGCAGGGAAAATCGGGCGTTCGGCCATAAACTGCCCATTTTTCGGCCGTAAAACCGCCGGCTCCCAACCCCCCATCGCGTTGCCCCCCGATTCACGGTCCCGCGGTCAAAGCGGAACCGCCAATGTGAGCCCCGGATCATGAGTTCGGCCCCCTCTTTGGGGCGGCCACCCCGCCTTTGCTAGTGGAAAAGGCCCCGCCGGCCGCGACCGCCCCGATGGACGTTGATTACCATAAACTCCGTTTCGTCGTGTGCTATAGCTCCCACCCCATCGAGCCCCGCCTCGAGGTCGTGGTCCCGCGAACCCGAACCCGGATCGTGGATTCCCCCTTTAGGGCGTCGGGGCTATAGCGCCCCGAGGGCCCCCACCGGCGACCATCCGAGGGGACCGCCCGGCAGGAAAATCGGGCGTTCGGCCATAAACTTGCCCATTTTTGGTAGTAAAACCGCCGGCTCCCAACCCCATCGCGTTGCCCCCCCGCCTCACCCGGTCCCGCCCGGTCAAACCACAATCGCAGCCGGATCATGAGTTACGGCCCCTCATTGCCCGGCCATTAAAACTTGCCCATTTTTCGGCCGTAAAAGCGCCCGGCCGTGTGCTATAGCCCCACCGGGCCCCATGGCGACCGCCCGCCGCCCCGCCTCCCCGCCGAGGCCAGCGCCCCGA
The DNA here is from genome assembly GCA_030444775.1 of Atalantia buxifolia. Taxonomy (NCBI): domain Eukaryota; kingdom Viridiplantae; phylum Streptophyta; class Magnoliopsida; order Sapindales; family Rutaceae; genus Atalantia; species Atalantia buxifolia. The sequence continues at coordinate 23,680 of JASUUI010000297.1, read as the reverse complement.
GGCCCCATGACCACAGGCCGCCCAGGGGCCGAAGGCATGGGAAAATCGGGCGTTCGGACATAAACTTGCCCTTTTTTCGGCCGTAAAACCGCCGCCTCCCAACCCCCCCCAACGCGTGGCCCCCCGCCTCACGGTCATGGTCCCAGCGAATCGCGCCCTGGTCATGATTACGGCCCCCTCATTGCCGGCCATAAAACTTGCCCATTTTTAGTAGTAAAACCGTCCCCGGCCATGCAATAGCCCCCGGGTCCCCAGGCGCCCCGCCCGCCAACCCGGCCCGCCTCCCACAGGGACCAGCGCCCCAGGGGCCCCCCGCCCGAGGCCGCCCCCTTTGAGGCCAGCAGGAAAATGGGCGTTCGGCCATAAACTTGCCCGTTTTTCGGCCGTAAAAACGCAGCTCCCAACCCCATCGCGTTGCCCCCGCCTCACGGTCCACTTGGTTCAGCCAAGACATGAATCGCGGCCCGGATCATGAGTTACGGCCCCCTCATTGCCCGACCATAAAACTTGCCCATTTTTGGTAGTAAACGATCCGCCCGTGGGTGCTCTAACCCACCGGGCCCCGCCGGCGCGCCCGCCCGCCCCGTGACCTCCCCGCGAGGGCCCAGCGCCCCGGGCCCCATGCGACCAAACCGCCCATAGGGGCCAGCCCGGGAAAATCGGGCGTTCGACCATAAAGTTGCCCGTTTGTGGCCGTAAAACCCCGGCTCCCAACCCCCCATCGCGTTGCCCCACCTCACGGTCCCGCGGTCCATGAACCCAATCGCAGCCGGATCATGAGTTCACGGCCCCCTCGTTGCCCAGTCCACAAAACTTGCCCATTTTGGCCGTAAAACCGTCCGGCCCAGGCCGTGTGCTATAGCGCACCGGAGACCCCCGGGCTCGCCGCCGGAGAGGCCCCCCGCGGAGGTTACCATAAAGCCATTTTTCGGCCGTAAAACCCACCCCATCGGGGCCCCATGAGCTTGACCCACCCGGAAGGTAGCCGGAAAATCGGGCGTTCGGCCATAAACTTGCCCATTTTTATAAAAACTTAAAACCCATGGCTCAGCACCCCCATCGCGTTGCCCCCGCCTCACGGTCACGTCGGTCCCAAGCGGAGCCAATCGCCTAGGGGACCCGGATCATGAGTTATGGCCCCCTCTTTGGGGCCGACCATAAAACTTGCCCGAAAATCGGGCGTTCGCCATCCATTTTTAGACCGTGTACGATAACCCAAACCGGGCCGTTTCTCTTCCGCGGTCGACCGCCCCGCCCGGCCGGCGACTCGAGATCCCTCCCCGGCCCGTATAGCCACGCCCCACGCCGAGGACCCCGCGGCCCCGCCGCCCCGGGGTGAGCAGGAAAATCGGGCGTTCGGCCATAAACTTGCCCATTTTCGGCCGTAAAACCGCTTAGGCTCCCAACCCCCCATCGCGTTGCCCCCACGCCTCACGGTCCGCCTCCCAGCGGAACACCATGCCCAGACCCCCATCATGATTCGGCCCCCTCATTCAGCCATAAAGCATTTTTAGTAGTAAAACCGTCCGCCGTGTGCTATAGCCCCCATCGGGTCCCACTTGAGCCTCCGCAGTCGCCCCAAGCCTCCCTCCCCCTCCCGGGACCAAGCCAGCCCAGGGCCCCAGCAAACCACCGCCCACCCGCCTGGGGCCGCCGGAAAATCGGGCGTTCGGCCATAAACTTGCCCATTTTCAGCCGTAAAACAGCCCGACTCCCAACCCCATCCCCGCGTTGCCCCACGCCTCACGGTCCCGCCCGGTCCCAACCGGAACCGCCAAGGCAGCCGGATCATGACCGTTACGGCCCCCTCATTGCCGGGCCATCCTTGCCCATTTTCGGCCCCCGTCTCCAGCAACCGTCCATCGTTGCCGTGTGCTCCAGCCCACCCGGCCATGGCCCGCCCTGCATTTGCGCCGCCGGGCGTAAAAACTTGCCCGATGCCGGCCTCCCCGGGGACCAAGGCGTTGCCCCGAGGGCCCTGCCCGGCCACCGCCGCCCCGGGTGCAGCCGGAAAAATCGGGCGTTCGGCCATAAACTTGCCCATTTTTCGGCCGTAAAACCGCCGGCTCCCAACCCCCCCATCGCGTTGCCCCCCGCCTCACGGTCCCGCCGGTCCAAACGGAACCGCAATCGCAGCCCCGGATCATGAGTTACGGCCCCCTCCTTGGGCGGGAGAAAATCGGGCCATTAGCCCACTTGCCCATTTTTCGTAAAACCGTGCCTTCCCGTGGCTATAGCCCATCCCGTTGCCCAAGGCTTCCCCCGAAGCGCCCAGCGGCCCATTTTCTGACCCCCTCTTTGCGCCCCCCATAAAAGCCCCATTTTCGGAGGGACCCCGCCGGCCATTTTACCACCACCCCGGGGCCGTATGGCCCAGCAGGAAAATCGGGCGTTCGCCATAAACTTGCCCATTTTTCTAGTAAAACCGTGGCTCCCAACCCCCCATCGCGTTGCCCAGCCTCACGGTCACGCCGGTCCAAAGCGGGCGGCAATCGCAGCCAGGATCATGAGTTACGGCCCCCTCATTCCCAGGGGCCATAAAACTTGCCCATTTTTGGTAGTAAAAACCGTCCGGCAAGCCAGTGTGCTATAGCCCACCGGGCCCCAGCCGGTGGCAGCGCCCTCCGACCCGACCGGCCTCCCAGCCGGGACCGTCCCCGGGGCCCCCCGCGGCCACCGACCGCCCGCCGAGGGCCGAGCAGGAAAATCGGGCGTTCGACCATAAACTTATTTTGGCCGTAAAACCACCGGCTCCCAACCCCCCATCGCGTTGCCCCCGCCTCACGGTCCCGCCCGGTCAAGCGGAACCCAATCGCGCCGGATCGCATGAGTTCGGCCCCCTCATTGCCGGCCCATTTTTAAGGTCGGGCCGTGTGGTATAGCCCACCGGGCCCCCCGCCCGACCCCGTGGCCTCCGTCGCCCGAGCCCGACCCGAGCCTCCGCCGGCCAGGGCAACCGCGCCACCCGAGGCCCCCGTTCCACCGACCGCCCCGACCGGAGGCCGCCCCGAGGGGAAAATCGGGCGTTCGGCCATAAACTTGCCCATTTTTGGCCGTAAAACCGCCCGACTCCCAACCCCCATCGCGTTGCCCCAGCCTCACGGTCCCGCCCGGTCCAAAGCGGAACCAATCGCAGCCCGGATCATGAGTTCGGCCCCCTCATTGCCCGGCCATAAACTTGCCCATTTTTGGCCGTAAAACCGTCCCGGTCCACCCACCGTGTGCTATAGCCCACCCGGGCCCCCCGGGGGCCCCGCCCGACCCGGCCGGCCTCCCGCCCAGGGCCGTAACCCAAGACCGCCCGAGGACCGCCGACCGCCCCGAGGCCAGCAATGGGAAAATCGGGCGTTCGGCCATAAACTTGCCCATTTTTAGGCCGTAAAACCGCCGGCTCCCAACCCCCATCGCGTTGCCCCCGCCTCACGGTCCGCCTGTCCAAAAGCGGAACCATAATCGCAGCCCCGGATCATGATTCTGGCCCCCTCATTGCCCAGCCATAAAACTTGCCCATTTTTGGCCGTAAAACCGTCCATGGTGTGCTATAGCCCACCACCCCGCCCCGGCGTCCCGCCCGTGTGCCGTCCCACCGGCCGCCCTCCCCGGGGACAAGCGCCCTCCGGGATCCCCCGGCCACCGGCCCCCCAGGGGAAAGCAGGGAAAATCGGGCGTTCGGCCATAAACTTGCCCATTTTTCGGCCGTAAAACAGCCGTCTCCCAACCCACCCATCGCGTTGCCCCCCGCCTCACGGTCCCGCCGGTCCAAACGGAACCGCCGTTGCAGCCGGATCATGATTCTGGCCCCCTCATTGCCGGCCATAAAACTTGCCCATTTTTGGCCGTAAAACAATCCGCCCGGCCGTGTGCTATAGCCCACCGGGCCCCATGGCGCCGGCGCCCGCCCGGTCCCGACCGGCCTCCCCCGCAGGGGACCGACGCCCCTCGAGGGCCCCCCGCAGGCCACCGATCGCCCCCCGAGGGGCCTAAAATGGGAAAATCGGGCGTTCGGCCATAAACTTGCCCATTTTTCGGCCGTAAAACCGCCGGCTCCCAACCCCCCATCGCGTTGCCCCCCGCCTCACGGTCCCGCCGGTCCAAACGGAACCGCAATCGCAGCCCGATCATGATTCATTCCCCTCATTGCCCCTCTTTTTTACGGGCAAAACCGGGCCGTGTGCTATAGCCCACCGGGCCCCAGCCGGGCCCGCCCCCGCCCCGACCGGCCAGCGCCTCCCCGCCCGGGGCCCGCGCCCACGAGGACCCCCGCCCGGCCACCGGCCGCCCCAGGGGCGGAAATGCAGGAAAATCGGGCGTTCGGCCATAAACTTGCCCATTTTTGGCCGTAAAACCGCGGCTCCCAACCCCCCATCGCGTTGCCCCCACGCCTCACGGTCCCCGGTCAAGCGGAACCGCAATCGCAGCCGGATCATGAGTTCTGCCCCCTCATTGCCCGGCCATAAAACTTGCCCATTTTTGTAGCTAAAACCGTCACCCGGCCGTGTGCTATAGCCCACCCGGTCCCGGAACCGGGTGGGATCATGCCGCCCGACCCCCTGCCCCCGCCCCGCCGAGCCATTTCCCCCGAGGCCCCGCCCGGCCCCCGCCGCCCCAGGCAGCAGGGAAAATCGGGCGTTCGGCCATAAACTTGCCCATTTTTGGGCCGTAAAACCGCAGCTCCCAACCCCCATCGCGTTGCCCCCGCCTCACGCAGTCCCCGGTCAAAGCGGAACCGCAATGTCGCAGCCGGATCATGAGTTCGGCCCCCTCTTTGCCGGCCATAAAACTTGCCCATTTTCCCACCGGGCCCCAAGCCCGTCATCCGCCGTGTGCTATAGCCCACCGGCCCAGCCCGGCCCCGCGGGCCAAGCCTCCCCGCCCGAGGACCCCCCAAGGCCCCGCCCCGCCCCGGCCGCCCCGAGGGCCAGCCCCGGAAAATCGGGCGTTCGGCCATAAACTTGCCCATTTTCGGCCGTAAAACCGGCTCCCAACCCCCATCGCGTTGCCCCCGCCTCACGGTCCACGCCCGGTCAAGCGGAACCCAAATCGCAGCCCCGATCATGATTTCGGCCCCCTCTTTGCCCGGCCATAAAACTTGCCCATTTTGGCCGTAAAACCCGTCCGCCCGGCCGTCGGCCCACCGGGCCCCCCCGTGGGCAGCCCTTCGCCCCCCCCCAGCCCGGCCCCCCAGGAGCCCCGCCGACCACCGACCGCCCCAGGGCAATCAGGCCCGGGGCGTTCGGCCATAAACTTGCCCATTTTTAGTAGTAAAACCGCCGGCTCCCAACCCCCATCGCGTTGCCCCCGCCTCACGGTCCGCGGTCAAACGGAGGCGCAATCGCAGCCGGATCATGAGTTTCCCCCCCCCTCATTGGGGCCATAAAACTTGCCCATTTTTGACCGTAGTAAAACCCATCCGCGGCCGTGGTGTGCCCCCGATAGCCCACCCGGGCCCCCGGGAAAATCCCGCGTTCGGCCATAAACTTCCCATTTTTGGGGCCCCAGTAAAATCCCAGGGCCCCAACCCCCCATCGCGTTGCCCCCAGCCTCACCGGAAAATCGCCGGTCAAGCCAACGCCCCAGGGCCGGATCAAGTTAAATCCCCTCATTGCCCCCATAAAACTTGCCCATTTTTAGTCCGTAAAACCGGAACAACCCCCGTGTCATGCCCGGCCCCCTCCGTTGCCCAGAAAAATGGGCAAGGAAAAATGGATCCCCCCGGCCTCCAAAATCGGGGAAAATCGGGACCGGGAAACCCCATTTTTCGGCCCCGCCCCAGGCCGCAGCGGAAAATCGGGCGTTCGGCCATAAACTTGCCCATTTTTGGCCGTAAAACCGGATTATGGCCCAGGGCTCCCAACCCCCCATCGCGTTGCCCCGTTTGGACGGTCCCCGATGAAGCGGAACCGCGATGGGGTTCGTTAAACCGCCCATTTCATGAAAAATGGGCCCCTCTTTATGGCCGCCATAAAACTTGCCCCTTTTCATTTTCGGCCCCTAAAGCGTCGGTCGGAAAATCGTGATAGCCCACGAGCCATGCCCAGTTTTAGGGCCCTATTTTCCGGCCCAGCCGAAGGCCCCACCCAGCAACCCCATTTTGCGCCGCCCCCGAGCACGCCGTCGCCCCAGCGGCCCCCGGAAAATCGGGCGTTCGGCCATAAAACTTGCCCATTTTATGGCGGAATCCCCTCATTGCAAAACCGCCCAGTTTTGGCCGTCCCAACCCCCCATCGCGTTGCCCAGCCTCACGGGCGGTTCCCGTTTGGACCGGGGGCAATGTGAGGCCGGGCATCGATGAGGTTAGGGCCCCCCCGGTTTGCCGGCCAAAAATTGCCCATTTTATGGCCCGTTCGGCCATTTTTCCCCATTTTTATGGCCCCACCCAACCCTCCCAACCCCCATCGGTGGCCCGGCCTCGGGGCGTCGGTCCCAGCGGAACCGCAAAATCGGGGTTCGGCGGGGCGCGGCCATTTTGGCCCGGGCGCGGCCCCAGGTGGTGGCCATACCCCATCGCGTTGCCCCCGTTTTCCCGAAAAATGGGCAAGTTTATATCGCCGGGCCCGTAACTCATGATCCCATCGGCTGCCCGGTTCCGTTTGGTTGGGGACCCCCCCAGGCGGGGAGCGCGATGGGGGTTAGGGCCCATTTCTGATTCGGCCCCCTCTTTAAAGTTTATGGCCCATTTTTGGCATTTTTCCAAAATTTCGGCCCCCCCTCGGGCCGTCGGTGGCCGCGGGGGCCCTCGGGCGTCGGTCCCAGCGGGGAGGCGATCCCCGGAGCCGGGGGCCCCACCGGCCGCGGGAGGCTAGTGGGCTATAGCACGCCGGCCGCCATCGTTTCGGCCAAAAATGGCAAGTTTTATGGCCGGGCAATGAAAACCGTAACTCATGATCCCCCCGGGCTGCCCCAGCCTCACGGTTCCGTTTGGACCGGCGGGACCGTGAGGCGAAGGGCAGCGCGATGGGGGTTGGGGCCCCGGTTTCTGGCCGGCGAAAAAAATGGGCAAGTTTATGGCCCAACGCCCGATTTTCCCGTTTCGGCCCCTCGGGGCGGTCGGTGGCAGCGGGGTCCTCGGGCGTCGGTCCTCGGCGGGGGCGGTCGGTCGGGGCCGGAAGGGCGCGGCCCCCGGCAGGCCCCAGGTGGGCTATAGCACCATTTTCGGCCGTGGGACTAGTTTCTGGCCCAAAAAATGGGCAAGTTTTATGGCCCCAATGAGGGCCGTAACTCATGATCGGGGCTGCGATGCGGTTCCGTTTGGACCCGGCGGGACCGTGAGGCGGGGGCAGCGATGGGGGTTGGGAGCCGGCGGTTTCACGGCCGAAAAATGGGCAAGTTTATGGCGAGCGCCCGATTTTCCGTTTTTGGCCCCTCGGGGCGGTCGGTGGCCGCGGGGCCTCGGGGCGTCGGTCCCCAGCGGCGGGCAGTCGGTCGGCGCCCGCGGCCCCGGCGGCGGCCGGGTGGGCTATAGCACACGGCCGGCGTGGCCAGTTTCTGGCCCGAAAAATGGGCAAGTTTTATGGCGGGCAATGAGGGCCGTAACTCATGAGTCGGGGCTGCGATTGCCCTTCTGTTTGGACCGGCGGGACCGTGAGGCGGGGGCAGCGATGGGGGGTTGGAGGCAGCCGGCGGTTTCTGGCGAAAAATGGGCAAGTTTATGGCGAGCGCCCGATTTTCCGTTTCGGCCCCTCGGGGCGTCGGTGGCCGGCGGGGCCCTCGGGCGTCGGTCCCAGCGGAGGGGGCGGGGAAGGGCGGGCGGGCGCGGCCCCGGCGGGGGCCCGGGTGGGCTATAGCACACCTGGCCGTGGACGGTTTCTGGCCCAAGTTTTATGGCCGGGCAATGAGGGGGCCGTAACTCATGATTCGGGGCTGCGATTGCGGTTCCGTTTGGACCGGCGGGACCGTGAGGCGGGGGGGAACGCGATGAGGGTTAGGCCGGCGGTTTCTGGCCAAAAAAAATGGGCAAGTTTATGGCCGAACGCCCGATTTTCCAGTTTTCGGCCCCTCGGGGGGCGGTCGGTGGCCGGCGGGGGTCCTCGGTGGGCGTCGGTCCCCGGCGGGGGCGGTCGGTCGGGGTCGGGCGGGCGCGCCCCCAGCGGGGACCCGGGTGGGCTATAGCACACGGCCGGCGGGCGGGTTCTGGCCAAAAAAAATGGGCAAGTTTTATGGCCGGGCAATGAGGGGGCCGTAACTCATGATTCGGGGCTGCGCTTGCAGTTTCGTTTGGACCGGCGGGACCGTGAGGCGGGGGGCAGCGCGATGGGGGGGTTGGGAGCCGGCGGTTTACGGCCGAAAAATGGGCAAGTTTATGGCCGAACGCCCGATTTTCCCGTTTCCGGCCCCTCGGGGGGTGGTCGGTGGCCGGCGGGGGTCCTCGGTGGGCGTCGGTCCCAGCGGGTCGGGGGGCCGGGCGTGGCCCCCGTGGAGGCCGGGTGGCTATAGCACCGGCCGTGGGCGTTTCACTGGCCAAAAATGGCAAGTTTTATGGCCGGGCAATGAGGGCCGTAACTCATGATCGGGGCTGCGATGCGTTCCGTTTGGACCGGCGGGACCGTGAGTGAGGGGGAACAGCGATGGGGGTTGGGAGCCCGCGGTTTCTGGCCGAAAAATGGGCAAGTTTATGGCCGAACGCCCGATTTTCCGTTTTCGGCCCCTCGGGCGGTCGGTGGCCGTGGGGGCCTCGGGGCGTCCCGGTCCCGGGCGGCGGGGGCCCGGCAGTCGGGGCCAAGCGGGCGGGCCCCAGGGCCTCATGGTGGGCCGGGGTGGCTATAGCACCCACGGCCGTGAGTTTGGCCGAAAAATGGGCAAGTTTTATGGCCGGGCAATGAGGGGGCCGTAACTCATGATTCGGGGCTGCGATTGCGGTTCCGTTTGGACTGGCGGGACCGTGAGTCGGGGTGCAACGCGATGGGGGGGTTGGGAGCCGGCGGGTTCTGGCGAAAAAAAATGGGCAAGTTTATGGCCGAACGCCCGATTTTCCCATTTTCGGCCCCTCGGGGGGCGGTCGGCGGCCGGCGGGGGGCCCTCGGGGGCGTCGGTCCCAGCGGGGGTCCGCCAGTCGGGGCCGGGGCGGCGCGGCCCCGGCGGGGGCCGGGTGGGCTATAGCACCTCGTGAGGGCGAGTTTCTGGCCGAACAATGGGCAAGTTTTATGGCCGGGCAATGAGGGGGTCGTAACTCATGATCCGGGGCCGCGATGCGGTTCCGTTTGGACAGCGGGACCGTGAGGCGGGGGCGGCAACGATGGGGGTTGGGGCCGGCGGTTTCTGGCCAGGCGAAAAATGGGCAAGTTTATGGCGAGCGCCCGATTTTCCGTTTCGGCCCCTCGGGGGGGTCGGTGGCCGGAGGGGGGCCCTCGGGGAGCGTCGGTCCCAGCGAGGGGCCGGTCGGGCCGCCGGCGGGCGCGGCCCGGCCCGGGTGGGCTATAGCACACACTGGCCGTGGGCAGTTTCGGCCGAAAAATGGGCAAGTTTTATGGCCGGGCAATGAGGGGGCCGTAACTCATGATCCGGGGCTGCGATTGCGTTTCCGTTTGGACCGGCGGGACCGTGAGGCGGGGGGGAACGCGATGGGGGGGGTGGGAGCCGCGGTTTCTGGCCGAAAAATGGGCAAGTTTATGGCGAACGCCCGATTTTCCGTTTCGGCCTCGGGCGGTCGGTGGCAGCGGGGGCCCTCGGTGGCGTCGGTCCCAGCCCGGGCGGTCCGGTCGGCGGGCCGTGCGCGCCCCGGCGGGCCGGGTGGGCTATAGCACACGGCCGTGAGTTTACGGCGAAAAATGGGCAAGTTTTATGGCCCCAATGAGGGCCGTAACTCATGAGTCGGGGCTGCGATTGCGGTTCCGTTTGGACCGGCGGGACCGTGAGGCGGGGGCAGCAGATGGGGGTTGGGAGCCGGCGGTTTCTGGTAGAAAAATGGGCAAGTTTATGGCGAAACGCCCGATTTTCCGTTTCGGCCCCTCGGGCGTCGGTGGCCGGCGGGGCCCTCGGTGGCGTCGGTCCCAGGCGGGCCGGCGGTCGGGGCGGGCGGGCGAGGCACCCAGCGAGGCCGGTGGGCTATAGCACACGGCCGTGAGCCGTTTCTGGCCGAAAAAATGGGCAAGTTTTATGGCCGGGCAATGAGGGCCGTAACTCATGATCCCCAGGCTGCGGTGCGGTTCCGTTTGGACCCAGCGGGACCGTGAGGCGGGGCAACGATGGGGGGTTGGGAGCCGGTTTCTGGCCAAAAAAATGGGCAAGTTTATGGCGAACGCCCGATTTTCCCGTTTTCGGCCCCTCGGGCGGTCGGTGGCAGCGGGGGCCCTCGGGCGTCGGTCCCAGGCGGGAGGCCCGTCGCGGGCGGGGCGGCAGCGCCTGGCCCCGGGCCGGTGGGCTATAGCACACGGCCGTGTCAGTTTCTGGCCCCAAAGTTTATGGCCCCAATGAGGGCCGTAACTCATGATCCGGGGCTGCGATTGCGGTTCCGTTTGGACCCGGGACCGTGAGGCGGGGAGGCAGCGATGGGGGTTTAGGCCGGCGGTTTCTGACGAAAAAAATGGGCAAGTTTATGGCCCAACGCCCGATTTTCCGTTTCGGCCCCTCGGTGGCGGTCGGTGGCAGCGGGGGCCTCGGTGGCGTCGGTCCCAGCCCAGGAGGCGGTCGGAGGCGGGCGCGGCCCCCGGCGGGGGCCCGGGTGGGCTATAGCACCGCGGCCGTGAATGATTTCTGGCAGTAAAAATGGGCAAGTTTATGGCGGCCAATGAGGGCCGTAACTCATGAGTCGGGGCTGCGATTGCGGTTCCGTTTGGACCGGCGGGACCGTGAGGCGGGGGGCCACGCGATGGGGGGGTTGGGAGCCGGCGGTTTTACGGGCGAAAAATGGGCAAGTTTATGGCCGAACGCCCGATTTTCCCGTTTTCGGCCCCTCGGGGGGCGGTCGGTGGCCGGCGGGGGTCCTCGGTGGGCGTCGGTCCCCGGCGGGGGCGGTCGGTCGGGGTCGGGTGGGCCCGGGGGCCCGGGTGGGCTATAGCACACGGTCCGGATTGATAGTTTCTGGCCCAAAAATGGGCAAGTTTATGGCCGGGCAATGAGGGCCGTAACTCATGATCGGGGCTGCGATGCGTTCCGTTTGGACCCGGCGGGGCCGTGAGGCGGGGAGCAACGATGGGGGTTGGGGCCCGCGGTTTCTGGTAAAAAATGGGCAAGTTTATGGCCGAACACCCATTTTTTTCCGTTTTCGGCCCCTCGGGGGGCGGTCGGTGGCCGGCGGGGGGCCCTCGCGGGGCGTCGGTCCCCGGCCGGGCGGATCAGTCGGTCGGGCGGCGCGGCCCCGGCCCCGGGGACCCAGTGGGCTATAGCACAGCCGGCGACCAGCCCCAAAAATGGGCAAGTTTTATGGCCGGGCAATGAGGGCCGTAACTCATGATCCGGGGCTGCGATGCGGTTCCGTTTGGACCCGGCGGGACCGTGAGGCGGGGGCAACGCGATGGGGGTTGGGGCCGCGGTTTCTGGCCGAAAAATGGGCAAGTTTATGGCCGAACCCGATTTTCCGTTTCGGCCCCTCGGGCGGTCGGTGGCAGCGGGGGCCCTCGGTGGCGTCGGTCCCAGCGGGAGGCAGTCGGGGCGGGCGGCCCGCCCCGTGAGGCCGGGTGGGCTATAGCACACGGCCCGGCCGTGATGGTTTCTGGCCGAAAAAAATGGGCAAGTTTATGGCGGCCAATGAGGGGCGTAACTCATGATCGGGGGCTGCGATTGCGGTTCCGTTTGGACCGGCCAGGGACCGTGAGGCGGGGAGCAGCGATGGGGGTTGGGAGCCGGCGGTTTCTGGCCGAAAAATGGGCAAGTTTATGGCGAGGCGCCCGATTTTCCGTTTTCGGCCCCTCGGGCGGTCGGTGGCAGCCGGGTGGGTCCCTCGGTGGCGTCGGTCCCAGCCGGGGAGGCCCGGGTCGGTCGAGGGCGGCGGGCGCGGTCCCCGGCGGGGCCGGGTGAGCTATAGCACAGGTGGACGGTTTCTGGCAAAAAATGGGCAAGTTTATGGCGGGCAATGAGCCGTAACTCATGATCGGGGCTGCGATGCGGTTCCGTTTGGACCCGGCGGGACCGTGAGGCGGGGGCATGATGGGGGTTGGGGCCGGCGGTTTCTGCCAAAAATGGGCAAGTTTATGGCGAGCGCCCGATTTTCCCGTTTCGGCCCCTCGGGGATCGGTGGCAGCGGGGGTCCTCGGTGGCGTCGGTCCCCGGCGTGCGGCCCAGTCGGGGCCGAGGCGGGCCCCAGCGGCGGGCCGGGTGGGCTATTTCTGGCCAGGCCGTGATTCTTAGAAACGCAGTTTCTGGCCGAAAAATGGGCAAGTTTTATGGCGGGCAATGAGGGCCGTAACTCATGATCGGGGCTGCGATGCGGTTCCGTTTGGACCGCGGGGCCGTGAGGCGGGGAGCAGCGATGGGGGTTAGGAGCCGCGGTTTCTGGCCCGAAAAAAATGGGCAAGTTTATGGCCAAGCGCCCGATTTTCCGTTTCGGCCCCTCGGGCGGTCGGTGGCGGCGGGGGCCCTCGGGCGTCGGTCCCCGGCGAGGGAGCAGTCGGGGCTGGGCGGGCGCGGCCGCGGCCCGGTGGGCTATAGCACAGGCCGTGCGAGACGGTTTCTGGCCGAAAAATGGGCAAGTTTATGGCCGGGCAATGAGAGGGCCGTAACTCATGATCAGGGCTGCGGTGCGGTTCCGTTTGGGCCAGGCGGGACCGTGAGGCGGGGAGCAGCGATGGGGGTTGGGGCGGCGGTTTCTGGCCAAAAAAATGGGCAAGTTTATGGCGAGCGCCGTATTTTCCCATTTCGGCCCCTCGGTGGTCGGTGGTGGCCGGGGGCCCTCGGTGGCGTCGGTCCCAGCGGGGGGCCGGCCGGGCGGCGCGAGGGCGAGGCCGGTGAGCTATAGCACACCCGTGCCCGGCGGACGGTTTTCTGGCCAGAAAAAATGGGCAAGTTTATGGCCGGGCAATGAGGGCCGTAACTCATGATCTCGGGCTGCGATGCGGTTCCGTTTGGACCAAGCGGGACCGTGAGGCGGGGAGCAGCGATGGGGGTTGGGGCCGTGTTTCTACGGCCAAAAAAATGGGCAAGTTTATGGCGAGCGCCGATTTTCCGTTTCGGCCTCGGGGGGTCGGTGGCAGTGGGGGCCCTCGGTGGCGTCGGTCCCAGCGGGAGGTCCAGGCTGGGCGGGCGCGGCAACCCGGCGGGGCCAGGTGGGCTATAGCACCGGCCGTGGACAGTTTCTGACCGAAAAAAATGGGCAAGTTTATGGCGGGGCAATGAGGGCCGTAACTCATGATCGGGGCTGCGATGCGTTCCGTTTGGGCCCGGCGGGACCGTGAGGCGGGGCAGCGATGGGGGTTAGGAGCCGGCGGTTTCTGGCCGAAAAAAATGGGCAAGTTTATGGCGAGCGCGGGTTTTCCGTTTCGGCCCCTCGGGTGGGCGGTCGGTGGCAGTGGGGGCCCTCGGGCGTCGGTCCCCGACGGGGGCCAGTCGGGGCCGGGCTGACGCGGCCCCTGGCGGGGGCCCGGTTGGGCTATAGCACTTCTGGCCGTGGACCAGTTTCTGGCCGAAAAATGGGCAAGTTTTATGGCCGGGCAATGAGGGGGCCATAACTCATGATCCGGGGCTGCGATTGCGTTTCCGTTTGGACCGGCGGGACCGTGAGGCGGGGAGCAACGCGATGGGGGGGTTGGGAGCCAGCGGTTTCACGGCCGAAAAATGGGCAAGTTTATGGCGAGCGCCCGATTTTCCGTTTCGGCCCCTCGGCGGTCGGTGCAGCGGGGGCCTCGGTGGCGTCGGCCCCAGCGGGGCGGCCCTCGGGCGGGCGCGGCCCCAGCGGGCCGGTGGGCTATAGCACACCTCCCATGGTGAGCAGTTTCTGGCCAAAAATGGGCAAGTTTATGGCCGGGCAATGAGGCCGTAACTCATGATCCGGGGCTGCGATGCAGTTCCGTTTGGACAGGCGGGACCGTGAGGCGGGGAGCAGCGATGGGGGTTGGGAGCCGGCGGTTTCTGGCTGAAAAATGGGCAAGTTTATGGCCGAACGCCCGATTTTCCGTTTCGGCCCCTCGGGGCGGTCGGTGGCAGCGGGGGCCCTCGGGCGTCGGTCCCAGCGGGGCGGCCGGTCGGGGCGGCGCGCCCCGGCGAGGCCGGGTGGGCTATAGCACTGCCCCGTGGACCCGGCCCAAGTTTTATGGCGGGCAATGGGGCCGTAACTCATGATCGGGCTGCGATTGCGGTTCCGTTTGGACCCAGGGGGACCGTGAGGCGGGGGGGAACAGCGATGGGGGTTGGGCCGGCGGTTTCTGGCGAAAAATGGAGCAAGTTTATGGCGAATGACGCCCGATTTTCCGTTTCGGCCCTCGGGGCGGTCGGTGGCAGGCGGGGCCCTCGGTGGCGTCGGTCCCAGCGGGGCGGCGGTCGGGGCGGCGGGCGCGGCCCCGGCGGGGCCCCGTGGGCTATAGCACCGGCCGTGACAATTTCTGGGCCATAGAAAAAATAGCAAGTTTTATGGCGGGCAATGAGGGCCGTAACTCATGATCCGGGGCTGCGATGCGGTTCCGTTTGGACAGCGGGACCGTGAGGCGGGGGCAGCGATGGGGGTTGGGAGCCGGCGGTTTCTGGCCGAAAAATGGGCAAGTTTATGGCGAACGCCCGATTTTCGTTTCGGCCCCTCGGGCGGTCGGTGGCCGGCGGGGGCCTCGGTGGCGTCGGTCCCAGGCGGGAAATGGCGGTCGGGCGGGCGGGCGCGGCCCCGTGGCCGGAGGTGGCTATAGCACACAGTCCGTGGGTTTCTGGCCGAAAAATGCCCCAAATGAGGCCGTAACTCATGATCGGGGCTGCGGTGCGGGTGTTCCGTTTGGACCCAGCGGGACCGTGAGGCGGGGAGCAGCGATGGGGGTTAGGAGCCGGCGGTTTCTGGCCAAAAATGGGCAAGTTTATGGCGAACGCCCGATTTTCCCGTTTCGGCCCCTCGGGCGGTCGGTGGCAGCGGGGCCCTCGGGCGTCGGTCCCAGTGGGGGGCCCGGTCGGGGCAGGCGGCGCGGCCCCGGCGAGGCCGGGTGGGCTATAGCACGGCCGTGAGCTATTTCTGGCCGAAAAATGGGCAAGTTTTATGGCCCAATGAGGGCCGTAACTCATGATCGGGGCTGCGATGCGTTTCCGTTTGGACCGCGGGGCCCGTGAGGCGGGGGCAGCGATGGGGGTTAGGGCCGGCGGTTTCTGGCCGAAAAATGGGCAAGTTTATGGCGAGCGCCCGATTTTCCGTTTCGGCCCCTCGGGGGCGGTCGGTGGCAGCGAGGGGGGTCCTCGGTGGCGTCGGTCCCAGCGGGGCAGGCGGTCGGGGTCGGCGGGCGCGCCCCGGCGGGAGGCCGGGTGGGCTATAGCACAGGCCGTGAGATTTTCTGGCCAAAAAAATGGGCAAGTTTATGGGGCAATGAGGGCCGTAACTCATGATCGGGGCTGCGGTGCGTTCCGTTTGGGCCGGCGGGACCGTGAGGCGGGGAAACAGCGATGGGGGTTAGGAGCCCGGTTTCTGGCCGAAAAAATGGGCAAGTTTATGGCGAGCGCCCGATTTTCCGTTTCGGCCCCTCGGGGCGGTCGGTGGCGGCGGGGGCCCTCGGTGGCGTCGGTCCCCAGCGGGGAGGCAGTCGGGGCGGCGGGCGCGGTCCAGCCACCCGGGGCCGGGTGAGCTATAGCACCAGGCCGTGAGACATTTCTGGCCAAAAAAAATGGGCAAGTTTTATGGCGGGCAATGAGGGCCGTAACTCATGATCCGGGGCTGCGATTGCGGTTCCGTTTGGACCCGGCGGGACGTGAGGCGGGGAGCAGATGGGGGTTGGGGCCGGCGGTTTCATGGCCGAAAAATGGGCAAGTTTATGGCGAATGCGCCGATTTTCCGTTTCGGCCTCGGGGCGTCGGTGGCAGCGTGGGCCCTCGGGCGTCGGTCCCCGTGCGGGAGGCCCTCGGGGGTCGGTCCCGGCGAGGCGGCCCCGCGGCCCGGGGGGCCGGGTGGGCTATAGCACACCCGGCCGTGCGGAGTTTCTGGCCGAAAAATGGGCAAGTTTTATGGCCGGGCAATGAGGGCCGTAACTCATGATCGGGGCTGCGATGCGGTTCCGTTTGGACCCGGCGGGACCGTGAGGCGGGGGCAGCGATGGGGGTTAGGAGCCCCGGTTTCTGGCCCAGAAAAATGGGCAAGTTTATGGCGAGCACTTCCGATTTTCCGTTTCGGCCCCTCGGGCGGTCGGTGGCCGGCGGGGGCCCTCGGTGGGCGTCCCCCAGCGAGGCCCCGTGGGCCCGAGTCGGGCGGGCGTCGGCCCAGTGAACAGGGGGCCCCGGCGAGGCAGGTGGGCTATCACCGGCTGAAGATTTCTGGCCAAAAAATGGGCAAGTTTTATGGCCAATGAGGGCCGTAACTCATGATCCGGGCTGCGATGCGGTTCCGTTTGGACCCAGCGGGGCCGTGAGGCGGGGAGCAGCGATGGGGGTTGGGGCCGGCGGTTTCTGGCGGAAAAATGGGCAAGTTTATGGCGAGCGCCCGATTTTCCGTTTCGGCCCCTCGGGCGGTCGGTGGCAGCGGGGGTCCTCGGTGGCGTCGGTCCCGGCGAGGCGGCAGTCGGGCCGGGCGGGCGCGGCCCCGTGGGCCGGTGGGCTATAACTGCCAAAAGAAGACAGTTTCTGGCCAAAAAATGGGCAAGTTTTATGGCGGGGGCAAAGAGGGCCGTAACTCATGGTCGGGGGCTGCGATTGCGGTTCCGTTTCGACCGGCGGGACCGTGGGCGGGGGGCAACGCGATGGGGGTTTGGAGCAGCGGTTTCTGGCCGAAAAAATGGGCAAGTTTATGGCCGAAACGCCCGATTTTCCCGTTTTCGGCCCCTCGGGGGGCGGTCGGTGGCCGGCGGGGGGCCCTCGGGGGGCGTCGGTCCCCAGCGGTGGAGGCCGGTCGGCGCGGCCCCCGGCGGCCGGGTGAGCTATAGCACCGCAGCCGTGGAGCAGTTTCTGGCCAAAAAATGGGCATGTTTTATGGCGGGCAATGAGAGTAACTCATGATCGGGGCTGCGATGCGGTTCCGTTTGGACCAGCGGGGACCGTGAGGCGGAGAGCAGCGATGGGGGTTAGGGCCGGCGGTTTCTGGAAAAAAAATGGGCAAGTTTATGGCGAGCGGCCCGATTTTCCGTTTCGGCCCCTCGGTGGCGGTCGGTGGCAGCGGGGGCCCTCGGGCGTCGGTCCCAGCCCGAAGCAGTCAAGGCGGGCGCGGCCCCAGCGGCCGGCCAGTCAAGGCAGTTGAGCCTAACACGGCCGGCGGGCAGTTTCTGGCGAAAAGATGGGCAGATTTGTGGCCCAAAGGGGCAACCGTAACTCATGATCGGGGAGTGCGATTGCAGTTCCGTTTGGACGGCGGACCGTGAGCTGGGGAGCGATGGCGCGTTAGGAGCGGCGTTTCTGGCCGAAAAATGGGCAAGTTTAGAGCGAGCGCCCGATTTTCCGTTTCGGCCTCGGGCGGTCGGTGGCGGCGAGGCCCTCGAGGCGTCGGTTCCCGTGCGAGAGGCCTGTCAAGGCCGGAAGCGGCCCCCCGGCACTGGTGGGCTATATGTAACGGGCCGCTCAAAATCTCTCCAAGGCCCGGCCCAAGCTCTAGAACTCTCCACAACTTGTGACTAAGCAAGAACATTCTAGGCCTCTCCAAATGGGTGCTTAGTTATGGTGCCAAATGCCTCTCCACATGGGTGCTCATGTATGGTGCCATTTGTATAGAACACTCAAGAGCTAGACACCTAGGTGGTGAGTCACTTGTGTAGAACACTCTAGAGCAAGCTCACAACACACTATAAATAGGGGTGAACTCCACCATATTCACCCACCAACTTCACTCTTGTACACACACACTTAGCTTCATGCTTTTGTACTTACACCCCTTGTAACTTTCAAGTGTGCATAATATACGCCATTTTTGGCCATCCAACTCTTGCTTCTCTTTACAATTTCCGCAAGTGCTTTACTTAGCAAGTTAGAGAAGCGTTTAAGGCTTACTTGACAACTTTCACGCCAAAGGTTGCTCAAGTGCCGCACGGGTCGCAGCGCAAAAACTATCACCCCGTGACAAGTGGTATCAGAGCCAGGTTTGCACCCACCCGCAAATTAGCTCATAGACAATGGCCAATCCTACCGGCACCTTGCAAGAGGGAACACTCGGTGCGGAAGCACCGGAGCAAGCTCGTGGCCGTGAGGAAGGACGTGGACAAGCTAACTCTCGAGGGAAGTCCAAAGCCTCTCCTATGGATGCATTGGAGCCTCGCGTTGCCGCGCTCGAAGCTTCGGTGTCCGTTGTCCAAGACACCGTTGATACCTTAGAGGCGCGAGTCGATGGCCTTGAGGGTGAATATGGGGACTTCACCGTAGCCACCAAGGCCCTCATGCATGACCAAGCCGAATCTCTCCGAGGGGAGTTCCGAGCATTCCATGATGAGCTGGTCAATTTGTGTAGCTTCATGCAAAATGAGCTACGGGCAGTCCGCGCGGAGGTTGAAGAGGTCCGCTCGGATTGGGCTTGGCATAAGCGCACACTCACCCCTAGCCCGGCTGCGGTTCCCGCAAGTTCGAGTGAGGCGCGCCGCATAGATGTGCCCAAGCCCGACACTTACGATGGTGCGCGCAACGCCGTTGTGGTGGACAACTTCCTCTTTGGGCTAGATCAATATTTCGATGCCATGGGTGTCCGTGACGAGGCATCGAAGGTAGGCACTGCGCCTTCATTTCTTCGAGGTGCTGCACAACTATGGTGGCGGCGGAAACACGGTGAGATGGGCAAAGGCATTGGCACCATCAGCACATGGGGTGAATTCCAGCAGGAACTCCGCAAGCATTTCGCCCCAAGCAATGCCGAGAAGGAAGCACGAGGGCGCTTGCGTCGGCTCAAGCAAGCGGGTAGCGTCCGCAATTACATCAACGACTTCACCACCCTCATGCTAGAGATCTCCGACATGTCCGACAAGGATTCTCTCTTCTACTTCCAAGACGGCCTCAAAGATTGGGCCAAGACGGAGCTTGATAGGCGCGGCGTGCAAAGTCTCGATGACGCCATTGCCGTCGCGGAATCACTATCCGACTACTCCGTACAGCCCAAGGACAAGAAGCCTAGTCAAGGCAAAGGTGGGGGAGAGGGCCGGAGGGACAAGGCCCGCGACCGCAAAGGTGGGGACAGAAAAAAGCCTCCAAGCGGCAAGCGGACCAACAAAACCGGAGAAACAGCAGCCACCTAAGCCTCGGAGCCCATGCTTCATTTGCAACGGCCCCCATTGGGTGCGCGATTGCCGGAAAAGACACTTACCACCCTCGCCGCGCAGTTCAAGGGTGATTCTCGTCACCACCGGAAGAGCCCCAACCTAGAGTGGGTTCCCTCAGCGGCTTGGCGCACTTGAAAGCCGCCCGCCTCCACCCACAAAAAAGGCCTTATGTACGTGTGCGCGAGGTCAACGACCAAGCTGTCCGTGCATTGCTCGACACGGAGCAACCCACAACTTCATTTCGGATGAAGAGGCAGCGCGCCCTAGGCCTAAGGCAACAAAGGATGGGGGCTCAATGAAGGCGGTCAACTCGCCCGCCAAGCCCATTGCGGGTACCGCACAAGGCGTCTGAGTTATGCTTGGAACATGGAGCGGAAGCTCGACTTCTCCATCGTACCCATGGATGACTTCAAGATGGTCCTTGGCATGGAGTTCTTGATCGAGTCCATGCCTTCCCACTGCCGACCGCTAACTCCTAAGCATCCTCGGCAGGGAGCATGGCATGCATGGTTCCAGCCGGCGCTCAAAGTCCGCGGACAAGGTGCTCTCGGCCATGCAGTTCAAGAAGGCCCTTCGGAAGGACCCTAGCTTCTTGGTCTCCATCCGCGAGATGAGCGATGGAGAAGATCGCGAGATCTTGCCGAGTCAAGTCCCGCCACCCATCCAAGCGGCCCTCGAGGAGTTCAAGGATGTCATGCCTCCGAAGCTTCCGAAGAAGCTCCCGCCATCGAGAGAGGTGGAGCATGAGATCGAGCTAGAGCAAGGCGCAAAGCCACCAGCCTTAGCGCCTTACCGCATGGCACCACCCGAGCTAGAAGAGTTGCGGCGACAACTCACGGATTTGGTGGATTAGGGCTATGTCCGCCCCTCAAAGGCCCCGTTCGGTGCACCCGTGCTCTTTAAAAAGAAGAAGGATGGATCCCTACGTATGTGCATCGACTATCGGGCGCTCAACAAGATCACCATCAAGAACAAGTACCCGATTCCCTTGATCGCGGACTTGTTTGATCAACTCAGCAGTGCGCGGTACTTCACCAAACTTGACCTCTGATGCAGGTACTACCAAGTGCGCATCGCCAAGGGAGATGAGCCAAAAACGGCGTGCGTGACCAGGTATGGCTCTTTCGAGTTCCTTGTTATGCCATTTGGCCTTACGAATGCACCAGCCACATTTTGCACTCTCATGAACAAGGTCCTCCAACCGTTCCTCGACCGCTTCGTTGTGGTGTACTTGGATGACATTGTGGTGTATAGCACCACTCTCGAGGAGCATGCCCAGCACCTACGGCAAGTCCTCCAAGCGCTACGCAACAACCAACTCTACCTCAAGTTGGAGAAGTGCTCGTTTGCTCAACAAGAGGTGGAGTTCCTTGGCCACAAGATAGCGGATGGGAAACTCATGATGGAGAGCTTGAAGATAGAGGCCATACTTGGGTGGCAACCTCCCACCAATGTGCCCGAACTCCGGTCTTTCCTCGGATTGGTGAACTACTACCGCCGCTTCATCAAAGGATACTCGGCCATAGCGGCGCCCTTGGCCAAGCTGTTGAAGAAGAACCGTCGTGGCATTGGACCAAGGAGTGCCAGCGCGTTGAACATTGAAGAAAGCCATCTCGAACAGCCCGTCCTCGCACTTCGGACCACACCAAGCCATTTGAGGTTCAATCGGATGCCTCGACTTTGCCATAGGTGGAGTACTCATGCAAGATGGCCACCCTATAGCATTCGAAGTCGCAAGCTCAGCGACACGGAGCACGCCCGCTACACCGTGCAAGAGAAGGAGATGGCGGCCATCATCCATTGCTTACGGGTGTGGCGACACTACTTGCTTGGCTCACACTTCGTGGTCTTGACCGACAATGTAGCCACAAGCTACTTTCAAACACAAAAGTTGAGTCCCAAGCAAGCGCGTGGCAAGACTTTCTTGCGGAATCGACTACGGCTCAGTACAAGCCGGGGAAAGCCAACGTCGTTGCGGATGCTCTAAGCCGCAGGCGGAGTTAGCTACACTTAGCATGAGCCAGCCGAAGTCCGACCTCGTTAGCGCATCAAGGAAGGCCTCCAACAAGATCCGCTAGCACAAGACTTGTTGGGCAAAGTTCTTGAGGAAAGGCAGGCGATTTTGGCAAGAGGAAGGCATCCTCCTCACCAAGGGAGATCGGCTATTTGTGCCGAGGTGGGAAACTTGCGAAGAGGTGATCAAGGAGTGCCACGACTCGAAGTGGGCTGGCCACCCCGGAGTAGAGCACACAACCGCACTCGCCCAAGCCTCGTATTTTTGGCCGCGCATGAGAGATGACATCGGCGTATGTGCGGACATGTCTTGTGTGCCAACAAGACAAGGCGGATCGCCAACTTCCGGCGGGATTGTTGCAACCTCTACCAACGGCATCAAGGCCATGGGAGGCGTCACCATGGACTTCATCTCGGCCTTACCCAGTCCGAGTGCGGAAGCATCATGGTTGTCGTCGACCGCTTTAGCAAGTATCGACCTTCATCGCCGCACCAACCGATTGCAAAGCGGATGAGGCTGCCCGCCTATTCATCAAGCACATTGTCAAGCTTTGGGAATTCCAAGGAGCATTGTGAGCGTCGGGATCCTCGCTTCACCGGGCGCTTTTGGACGGAGCTCTTCAAGATGTTGGGGACCGACCTCAAGTTCTCAACAAGCTTCCACCCCAAGCAGACGGACAAACCGGCGCATCAACAGCCTACTCGAGATGTACCTTAGGCATTATGTAGCGCTCACCAGCGGGTGGGCCAAGTTGCTAGATGTTGCCCAATTCTCTTACAACCTTCAACGGAGCGAGCGGCGGGAAAGAAGTCCATTCGAGATCATCATGGGCTTTCAACCTATGGCGCCCAATCCGTAGCCTCAACCCATGGAGGAAAAAGTCCAGCAGCACACAAGCTCGCCCGCGTGGCATGAGGAAGCAGACATCACGCGCATATCTCGACAAGGCCACAAAAGATGAAGAAGTGGGCTGATTCAAGGAGGCGCGATGTCGAATACAAGGAAGGCGACCAAGTCATGGTAAAGCTCCTACCCCAACAATTCAAGTCATTACGGAAAGTACACAAGGGGTTAGTGAGGCGATATGAAGGGCCTTTCAAAGTAGTTCGACGCGTGGGCAAAGTCTCCTACCAACTCCAACTTCCACCAAGACTCAAAATCCCCCCGGTCTTCCACGTGAGTTTGCTCAAGCCATACCACAAAGATGCGGAGGATCCAAGCCGAAGCGAGTCAAGGCGTGCCCCAACAGCCGTTGTCACCGCATTCGACAAAGATGTGGAGTACATCCTTGCGGATCGAGTAATCCGAAGAAGCGGCATACCGGCTTACAATGAGTACTTGGTGAAATGGAAGCACCTCCCGAGCGAAGCAACATGGGAGCGAAGATGAGCTATGGCAATTCGCGGAACATGTGCAGCTCTACAAGCACGAAGCGCGCGAGGGCGCCCCGAACATAGGTGGGGGAGGATTGTAGCAGACCGCTCAAAATCTCTCAAGGCCCGGCCCAAGCTCTAGAACTCTCCACAACTTGTGACTAAGCAAGAACATTCTAGGCCTCTCCACATGGGTGCTTAGTTATGGTGCCAAATGCCTCTCCACATGGGTGCTCATGTATGGTGCCATTTGTATAGAACACTCTAGAACTAGACACCTAGGTGGTGAGTCACTTGTGTAGAACACTCTAGAGCAAGCTCACAACACACTATAAATAGGGGTGAACTCCACCATATTCACCCACCAACTTCACTCTTGTACACACACACTTAGCTTCATGCTTTTGTACTTACACCCCTTGTAACTTTCAAGTGTGCATAATATACGCCATTTTTGGCCATCCAACTCTTGCTTCCCTTTACAATTTCAGCAACTGCTTTACTTAGCAAGTTAGAGAAGCGTTTAAGGCTTACTTGACAACTTTCACGCCAAAGGTTGCTCAAGTGCCGCACGGGTCGCAGCGCAAAAACTATCACCCCGTGACATATAGCACACGGCCGGCGGACGGTTTTACGGCCGAAAAATGGGCAAGTTTTATGGCCGGTCAAAGAGGGGGCCGTAACTCATGATCCGGGGCTGCGATTGCGGTTCCGTTTGGACCGGCGGGACAGTGAGGCTGGGGGCAACGCGATGGAGGGGTTGGGAGCCGGCGGTTTTACGGCCGAAAAATGGGCAAGTTTAGGGCCGAACGCCCGATTTTCCCGTTTTCGGCCCCTCGGGGGGTGGTCGGTGGTCGGCGGGGGGGCCTCGGGGGGCGTCGGTCCCCGGCGGGGGAGGCCGGTCAAGGCCTGGGCGCCCCAGCCGCGGTCTGAGTGAGCTATATAACACCACCCAGCTGTGATCGATTTCTGAGAAAAATGGGCAAGTTTTTGGCGGCGGGCAATGGTGCGTAACTCATGAT
>JASUUI010000296.1:0-12396 GCA_030444775.1 Atalantia buxifolia | reverse complement strand
AGTTACGTATTGCCGCACCGATTTACGATGCTGACTCTAGAGTAAGATCACACCAGAAAATGGCTAGCCGAGTATGTATGGGATCCATCTATGATTTAAATGTTAGGTTAGTCTCGTGGCTTGGGTCAAGCTGAAAGTTTGAGCCTATTGGCATCAAATTCATATTGAGTGCCTAATCTCGTGGAAAATATTAATAACAGGACTAGTCATGCACCTACTTTTGTTATGGAACTTGTGTAAAAGGCATCTATTTCGGTATGATAATATAAAAAATTGAGTAATCCCAATAAATTTTCTCTTTGAAAAAATAAAATTCCAAATATTTTAAAGATGAAGAAAGGGGTTTGATGAAAGATAGGTGATATAATGTTTCTAGAAACAAAATTGCTGCGAATTGTGAACGCTCAAATGCCTTGAAACCGCAGTCATTTTCATTCTTTCATGGAGGAGATTCAAGAGAAAACGAAAACTGAAGAAAACGCGCACAAAAAAAGAAAAGAAAATAGGGGGAACATCGACGGGACAAAAGTTTGTTGGCGGTTTCACACAATAAAATCAACTAGAAAATGACAATGACGTATTCGATGATGCAAATGAAACAATCCTCTACCGCCCATCTAGAGGCCTAGATTTGACACATTTTATCCGCTCTACACCACGTGTAACTGAAGTTGCCATCCACGTGTAAGCCACATATTCAGAATGTATATCACACACGAGCGGGCCTCCGGACGCCAAACTCTATAAAATCCTGCTCAATGCTCCGCTGTTGTGCAAGTCGTAACCTCCTTAAACGAAATCTCGGACTCGCAACTTCCTTATTTTGACAAAACATTTCCCGTCGGATTATACGCAAACCCTTTTTACACCTTCGAAACGTAATCCAATTTCTTTGGTTTCAAGGCCTTGTTTTTTCGCTTGGAGATCGGATCATACAATGGCAAGCCAATCGAAAACTTCAGTTCACGATTTCACTGTTAAGGTCTGCGCTTTACTATTATTATTATTATTATTATTGTTCTTGTCATTTTCTTTCCCTCCTTTTGATTTTTAATTCAATTTGGGATTTGACAAAATATATCTGTTTTATTTTTATAAAATTTATCTTATTTGCAGGACGCCAAGGGACAGGATGTTGATCTTAGCATCTACAAGGGAAAGCTTCTTTTGATTGTCAATGTCGCATCACAGTGGTATGCCTCAGCTCCTTTCATTTTTTACTTTTTTTTCTTCTAAGTAATGATTTATTGATTATTGTTGATGCTTCCATTTAATTAACGCTAATACTCAAGAAGCATGCATGCTTTCAATACAAATAAGCATTTATAAGAGACGATTTCACCCAGAGACTCTTTAATTCTTGCGCAATGCCGGCGGCAATTTTATTTTTATTTTTTCCTTTATCCGTTTTATTTATTTACCTGATTTTGAACGCAGTGGCTTGACCAATTCAAACTACACTGAGCTGAGTCAGCTGTACGACAAGTACAAGAATCAAGGTTTATTTCGAATCTCCTTTTCTTAGTATTTTGATGATTTTACACGTTACCAAGACTTATGTATTTTCAAGTTCTCGATTCTTTCTTGCGTAGTCAATGGAAGAAAATATTTCTTAACATCTTACTAATATTTTCGTACCCTTGCTTCGCTGTTTTCTTTTTTCTTTTCTGTCTTTGCGCAGGGTTGGAGATTCTGGCCTTTCCTTGTAATCAGTTTGGAGCTCAAGAGCCAGGAGACAATGAACAGATTCAAGAATTTGCTTGCACTCGCTTTAAGGCTGAGTTTCCCATATTTGACAAGGTGCTTGCTCTGCAACTTTACAAATTTTATAAACAGAAAATAAACTCTCATGGTTTTGCCTATGCATGTAGCATTCTCACTCTAGCTTCTGACACACAGAGAGCTATATGGTTCTGGATAAGATATAGAATACCTGGAGTTGGTGACCATTTCTTTATTTGATTACATATTTTATATAAATCATTCATTTGATATGTAGTAAATAATCTAGATATGATACTCCATTAAAGTACCTTGATTTGATCATTTCTTAAAATTATTAATGCCTGAAGCATCTCATTGATTGCTTTGGGAATTAGGATGAAACGAGAGGAATCTGGATGTAAACATTCTTTTTCTTCCAGAATTTAACTTTGGCTGCCCCAGGAACTTGGAGTGTCTCTTTTATTTACATATTCTGATGATAATATTGCTCTTAGGTTTGTAAAATTATTGTGTGAACTTTTTGGGTGAACTTTGATGAGTCCATTACCTTGATGTGAGAAGTCACTTGTCAGGAGTGCCTTTGAGATATTGCTGGAAGAACCTAATGTTTATATGTACTTCATGAGTTTCTGATCTTATTTGGAGATATTTGGCAACAAACTTAATTTCGTTTTTTTTTATACAGGTTGATGTTAATGGTGATAATGCTGCTCCTTTATACAAGCATCTGAAATCCAGCAAAGGTGGACTCTTTGGAGACAGCATCAAGTGGAACTTTTCCAAGTTCTTGGTGGATAAGGAGGGGAATGTTGTTGAGCGTTTTGCCCCCACCACTAGCCCTCTGAGCATTGAGGTAGTATTAGAGTGCTTGTGCTGTTAGTGGCTGTTGCGCTTGCTTCCAAATTTAATGATAATCTGGACAGTGGTCTCATTTTATTAACTAATGAACTTATTTGTTAATGTTTGTTACCCCCTTGCAGAAGGATATAAAGAAACTTCTGGAGACTGCTTAACCGCTGCTACAACTTGCATGATCAGCTCCTTGCTAATAAAACTAGAGTATGATGCTGAATAAGCACTCTGGTGGAAATATATGTTTAGCTTTGTCTCAATATCTGTAGACATATAATGAAGTTTCCTGACGACCTAGTAAATTCAGTTGATAAGTACTTGGTTCGAATGTAATGAATGTTCCCAGTTTTTGTAATTCAAAATAAAAAGTGCTTGGTGAAACTCTTAAGGATGTAGTCGGGCCATTGCTATATCTTTTAAATTGTGTTTAGGATTGATTTTTGGCAGCTGTATCATTTAAGTTATAGTATTAAAGTGTTTGGTAATTTCAAAGTTGTGTTGATAATTTTGTCGAAATTATTATTTAAAATTTATATTTATTACATATTATTAATTTTATTTTATAAGTATAGGTTTTTTTTCTACAATAAAAGTAATTTAAAAATTATAGTACTTCAATCTCAAAAATCTTAGTCTAACGATTGCAGTCACTTGGGAAATGTATAAATCTGTCTCCAAAGATTAGCTGTATTTTAATTTTGAATCCAAGACTACATTGCGGAGGCTACAACTACAATGATTTAAAGATGTTACAGCCAAAGTAAAATTCATTAATGCTACCAACCACAATGATTTAAAGATGTAACCGGTATAACATTGTATAAAAAATACTGTTTTGTATTCAATTAACACAGACTCATGTTTGACACCAAAACTAACACACAGACCATTGCATTAAAGGGGTGAGGTAATGCGGCAATTTTTAACTATTGCATTAGCTCGACTCTTCTTTTTTTTTTTTAACTTTTATAATAATAATAAATAAATCTAACTTTTTAATATAATATAATGTTAATTTTTATTTTTACATTATAATTAAATATAAATTTATAATTTATTTTCAATAATATTATATTATATTTTTATTTTTACATTATTATATTTTTAATTCTACTTAATAATTTATTAGTAAATTTATAATTTAATATAATTGATAATAAATATTAAAAAATTATTAGATTTCTAAAATTTAAGACTTTTATATTTATTATTTTTCTAGGATGCTAATAAATATTATTTTTTAAATATATAATTTAAATTAATCACAAGAAAGTAATACAATAAAGTGCAACACCAAATGTTATATAATTAAAAATTAATATAGTATAGTGTAACACCAAATATTATACAACATTATTATAATATGGTACTAATGCAATACAAAATAATAGAATACATCAACATTAAAATAATATAATATAGTATAATATAATATAATATATTATGCCAAACAGACCCTAAATTGATATTTGAGTAAAAGTTGAACCTGGAGCCCAAAATTATGTAAAAATCTAATTTTTACCATCTCCTCTCCTCTCATCACACACACACACACACACACACACACACAGACACACACACACACACAGAGGAACAATAATGGAACATACACGCATGACAGGTTCAGGAGCGGTGCACTAACAGCACCCCAAACTCGTCCTTTATATTGTGTTTCTAACTTGGCAGTAGGCAGTAGGCAGTCTTTGGAAAAATGCTTACGTCCAGCTCTGGACTATGTAGGCTATCATCCCGTTGGGCTTGATTTGAATACCCTGCAGCATTGACTGGATAGGTCATGTTTGCTCTCCAGAGTCCAGACTGAAATTACTATTTTTTTTTTATTACATGGCATATTGTTCGTATTCAACTCATATACATGAGGCCTATAACGATATTTACAAATCGAGACTATTCTTTAATTAACATACATCAATACTTAATGTTTCTGCCTGATTTTTAATCTCTCACTAATATTCGAGGGATGTTTACTCCTCACACTTGGGTAAGAAAGTAAACTTTCTTCATTCAAATTTTATTGAGGAAGAAATACCCCCACAATAATAGTGTGGGGGTTCGAACCTTATCCTCCAACTTGGAGGGCAGCAGCTCTGATCACTCGGCCCAAGTGGCTGAAATTACTATCTTTTGACTATATATATTTGTTTATAGTTTTAGCGCTTTAATATTCTCTGATCATAAGTTCTACTGTGTGTGATATTAGCCTCATCAGTATTTACATGGAAAATGATAAATTTGTAAAAATATGAATGAAAAATACCAGGGACACAGATCATTGTAATAAAGACACGTTATATCTATGATAAGTTAATTAAAATAATTGATTTGTCTTTACCCATTTTTATTGCTCATTTTTTGTCTCGGCGAATGAGCTACTGAGTAATGGCTGAAAACTACTGGCTCCTCTCTTATAGCCGAGGTAATTAAGCTCATAAATAATGCTTTGTGTCTGACAGAACGAAACAAACAAGTACAGTGTATCTATATAATAAATACTATATGCAGCTTCTTCTTTTTGGGTTATTTTTCGAATAATTCTTAATCAAATAACAAATAAGGGAAAAAAAAATGTTCATATAATTTGATGATAGGTCGTTTGATTTGAGTTTGGGTTAGATCGTGGGTTGTGAGTTTTCTCACCCATCCCCGGTTACAGAGTCCTCATCCCCTACCACTCCAAATCTTCAAACTGTACGGATACACGTTTCGTTTTGTTTTTCCTTTTATGTGTTGAAAAAGGTATTGGGTTCAATTAATTATTAGTCCTGACTTAGTTTGAATCATACATACTACTCTCTGATCAGTAAACTTGTAGGCATATAAAGTATCATTAACCGTTCTGTTCACAGTAAATACATAGAGGTCAAGAGGGTTTAGTTCTTCTCTCCATGGGTTAATTCTGGCTTTACCAACCTTTCTTTTGAATCAATTGGACAACTTTCAAGCAAATAGCTTGGCCGATCCCCTTCCAAATCAAACAATCATTTTGGATTCAGTGCAGTGGATCCTTGTCCTTGACTCCTTGGACAACGGACGTTAGTACTAGTAGTAGTAGTGTATTGCCAACAACTTGTATCAAATAAAAGGAAACAAGAAATGGGTTACAACATAATCTAAACACCTTAAAAATTAAAGCACTAAAGAAAATGCTAAAATTTAAGACAACAGACTGACTATTTTCTCCCAAAATCTTTTCAACTCCAAACTGGTAACCGGGAAAAAGAAAATGTTTGACTAATTGCCACATTTGTTTGAGAACCTTGAGATGACTCTGTTATAGACTAAGTTAGCACATACCCCATGCCCCTAGCGGGCAAACAAGGTGGAATCTCAGATGTTTATGGTTTTCACAGACAGTACATTTACAACAACACATATGTACAAAACACCATGTGTTTGTCGCAGCAAATCATCATCCACGAGTCAGGTCAATATCTGGGTGGGGGTTTCTCAGATCAGCTGTTCGAAAACCAGACCAGGCGTTCATTGCGGAGGGGGGGAAATTTTGGGAGGCAGGTGTATAAATTTGGGTAGCTGATTTATTACTCGGTTGCGGTGTAGAATTCTTGTCATTTTCAGGGGCAGCAACTTGCTTGCTCTTGATCTTAGAACCACCATACACAAAACTGCATACCACCACCTGCAGTAGGCAATGTTTATCATTTATTACTCTTCAGATCACAGACTAGAAATTACCTTTTAACTCCACATACAGACTAACTCATACCTAATTAACGCATGCCTTCAATACAAGCAACATTGAAGACAGTGAGTAGGGATATAAATAGATCAGGTGATGCAATTTGGAGCAATCAGTAGTGTACCTGAACTGGGCTTGCTGCAATAAGCACAGCAACTCCACCACCGAATACGTGACCATCAGGACTTGAAAGGGAAGCACTTACACCACCAGTTCGATCACGAGGACCACCATCTTCAGCAAGTAAGAATGAACCAGACAGGCATAATATCTCGAAACGGCCCTACACAAGCTAAATAAATCAAATCAGTTCCTCGATTCCATTCAAAATGCTGTCACGGGGAACAAAAACACAAATGTAAAAGGATAGAAAGAATTGTATGAAGACTGAAGAGTTTAGAGTTGTTTAAAATTCAACAATAAATTAGTAACCAAATCATTCGGCCAACTATTCCTTTAAGAAAAGGGAATGACATTTGAGTGGCCAAATAATGGATTCTGTAGATACCTTAACTCAACCCTAATCCAAGGTTGCGTCCTAAAAAAAAAAAAGCGTTTCTTTCTACGGTAAGATAGGTTCAAAGTATAAAATGTTGGCAATTCTTATAAGACAGATTGTCAAGAATTAGAGGCCAAACAATCCAATTTGTCATCATTTGTCCTATGTAATGCACTTTTTATTGAGAGATGGACAGGGTAGGACATTATACGATTGACACCTCGTTCTCAAAACAAGTCTTATTTTTCCAATAATGAGAGTGCAAGTGTCTCTAATTGGGAACAGGAACTAGAGAGTGTCTGATCCTGTATAAGGAAGTACTGAGAGAAGATTCAAGTCACCCTGCCCCATTCCTATCATTTATAGACACTACCCTTATAATAGCTGAGGCCGCCGAAAACTAGGGGTTCTAGTTCTACAAACCATAAACCAATGGATAAAATTCAACCTAGACTTTATCTAGAAAAAGGTATCTGATAAACATGAAATTAGACAGCTTAGCTACATACGATTTTTCACATCAGCCAAAAGTATAATCCCAGAAAATTAAACAGCATTTAACCAATGAGAAAGA
Source organism: Atalantia buxifolia (assembly GCA_030444775.1). Lineage (NCBI taxonomy): Eukaryota > Viridiplantae > Streptophyta > Magnoliopsida > Sapindales > Rutaceae > Atalantia > Atalantia buxifolia. Next base: position 5,028 of record JASUUI010000296.1, on the reverse strand, counting down.
TGAAGCCTCAATAGCATCGCATCTCTATCTTTAGGAATGTCATTATGCTATTTCCAGCATTGTATAGGTTAGGCTGATTTACCAATGCCCTGGAAACAAGCTACTAAATTAATCCAGATTACATCTAGAATGATAACATAAACCAATACATCTTGATTCAGGTGCTATCATCTATAATCAACCCACTCAAATTGCATCTGCTGTGGCAATGCCAACATAACCACATCTGTTACACATAACTCAACCTACAAGAATATACATAGGTTGATGCTTCTGGCTAGTATATATCTAAAAAAGACACCAGTAATTGACTGATAAGGTCCATGTCACCTCAATTGCATCTAAGCCATCACAACACTGGCTACTCTCAAACCAACTAGCAAACACCATCAGATCCTTACCACTGTTAATTCTAGCACCACTAGTTAGTCAAGATCTTAGTCTCCTCAACATATCCAATCCATTTTAATTCGTCATCCAATCCTTGCGCAATAATTTACAGATGTTCTTAATTTTACTCCAGTACACACGCATACTCACAGAAAAAGCATACTGCAGCCTTTTTCTCTGAAGGAGAAATCATAACATGACATTCACTGCTATCCTTTTATTTTTGATAGGCTCTACCCTTTTAGTTGGATACCCAGAAATCCATTGGTTACAGTTTATCAATGATCACTTTCTCAATGCCCTTCTGTTAAATTCCACAATTAGATTCACTTAACAGAGCTAAAGAAATTTCCATCACATTAATAAGACATTACAATCCATAAGGGTAAACTATATTTGCTTGAAAAGCACTGATCGAAAACAAAGCATGCAATGCCTTCATATTCCACATTAAGAACCAAAACTACCATGGAACTATCAAAAGGCAAAGAAATGGTAAAGTACAAAAATAAAATTTTTTTTGGTGAAATTTTTTTTTCCAAAAAAGAAAAAGATACAAACAGAGTGCTTCAACCTCATAGGTGACAGTGGGCACTGAAGTTGCGGGCTGACGGAGCGTTACTGAAGAAACTGTACCACGGCCTGACAAGATGCACACAACCCTTGGCCTCTGTTGTGAAAATGACAACATTTTAGCCACAATGTCCTACAAAGGATAAAACTGTCAGCTCCTAAAGTGTTTTTTTTTTTGTGGGGGGTGGGAGGTCAAGTTACCAAAACAATAAGCAAAAGTTCCAAAATACTGACATCATGAATTCACATATTAGATTTCTAGGAAGTAATCACCATACTGGTCGGCAAAGCACGTCTAAAAAGGAAAAACTTTTCATTGCCATCTTTAAAGGCAACCACACCGCATCATATAGGCATGTTTCTAAAATCATGCGATTTAAACATGAATAGGAAGTCAATAAATGCAAATTGCAATAACATCAAAAACATATATGAAACAGAAACTGGAATGAGTGTAGCATACCTCTCCAACTTCAATGGAGATCACATGCGGTGCAAAAGCAATTCCAGCTGAACTATTCATCCATTCACCTACATAAAAGTAGTTAAAACAATATATATATATATATATATATATATATATATATATATATCAGTAAAGGGAACAGTTTGAGGAGCCCCAACATGAATTTTAGCAAGCAAACAGAAATAAAGATATCAAAGTGCAAGCCATAATTAATCACACTATCATTAAAATTCATGACCTCTTTTCTTATAAATATTTCACAGCAAACATGAATGCGAGGACTGTTTCAGAAATTAGAGGTCCAAACATAAAACACATTCATCTGTAGAAATTCTGGCTTCTGTTTCCAAAAGTAATCACCAAATTCCAGTAGTGTTTCGCAGTCACTAGTATCTACAATTGCTAAAATTGGGTGGATCTCAAGAAGTAAAATAAGATGGTCTAAATAATGGATAATTGATTCAAAGATACAAGCTATACACTAAATTCAATTTAAAAACATGAAAACAGATGACTATTATTGCATGTCTTTAATAACTGACCATAGAAGAAAATATACTCTAAAACAAGTTAAAAAAAATGTTGCTTCTTAATTAAACACTAAAAACGCTACAATATTATAAGGTACATTATAAATTATGATCCATATCTAGATAAAATGCATCACAAACTGAATAATCCTGTAAGCTAAAATATAGTTGAGACATCAAAACCATATCAAAAGTAAAAGACTTGCCAAGAGTAGCCAACTGCTGCTTCCTGCCTGTCCCAGGAGGCCGCCCTCTACTCCGTTTCAAGGCCTGTGAATCAGATGCCGGAGAACGCTTTGGCCTAGCTGGCAACGGCGAAAGCCCCAAGGAAACCTGCCCATCAGGGGCATATTTGCGGGGTCTACCTCTCTTCTTCTTCACTGGATCACTTAGTGGCACCCCGGATGGCACACTCATGTTATGGCCAAAATTGACATGTTTGGGTTCAACTGCAAACGTCGATCCCACATTTGGTTGAGTTGGAATGTTAAGATTTGACGAGGATCTAAACCCAGGTGGGGTTTGCAATAAACTAGATTGTGTTGCTGAATGAGACCCACTGAATGCTCCTCTATGTTGTTGAATGTAATAGGGACCAGAGACACCCCCTGATGCAACCATAGCTTCTCTTCCGTCCATGCATTTACTAAGTAGAAAATGAAAATTTTGCTTTTTGGGTAGCTAGAAAATGAGTCTATTAAGCCACTTAAGCTAAAATCTTAAACTAAATACCCACAAGGTCCTGATCTCACTAACACCACAGCAACTACAGACTCCAAAGGAGATTTTACAAATTACAGGGAAAATCTTATAACAAACACAGATTTGCATATGTCTAAAGAAAAGGTTTGGGAAAATGAATTAAAAAAAAAAACTCCCCTTCACCCTAAATCATGAATTTCAGAGTGTAATCTCAAAACAAAACAAGGGTTTTACGGGGGTTTCTCTTAGAAATGAAGAAAATTTATAACCCAGACAAACGAAAAAAGAAGAACATAAGACACCAATTAAGCTACAAGATACAGTTAAAGTTTATACATTTCCGTCAAGCAAAGCCATTGACGAACTAATCAGAGAAAAACGAAAATGTAGAAAATAAATAGCAGTTAAAAGTGCAACCCAGATAATCTCAACTAGAAATCAGCTGACGGACCTCGCTTTTGAGTACATGAAAAAACAAACAAAACCCTAGATTTGAAATCTAGGGTTTTGAAAAGAAATGCAGGAGGTGGAGAAAAGGAGAGGAAAAGAAAGAAAAGACAGAGAAAGAGAGAGAGGCTGAGACTTTGAGAGTGAGAGAGAGAGAGAGAGAGAGGAGGAATTAGGGGAAAAAAATAAATAAATAAAGATGAATTGAAATATAAAGAGCTTTTGAATTAAAGTATGGAGTTGAATGAAGACCTCTTTTTTGTTTCTTTATTGTTATGTTGTCACTACTTGTAGACTAGTAGTAGTACTACTGGTCAGGTAAAGGGCTGGCTGGGGTGTGGCCCTGACTGAGAAAAGTGTCAAATTAAATTTCTGACTAAAATATACATTCATTTGTTCATAGTTTCTCATACAGGCACATTGATTGGTGCTCTTGTTTATCAAGTATAAATATTTAATATATCGGGTTTGGGGGAGAGACAAAGATTGGTACCATTGAAGTTGTTGAAAAGTGGGATGGTAAAATTCCGATCCGAATCTGAATATAATTACATCTGAATTGATATTTTTGAGATTTGGATTTGTATTTGGGTCTGCAAAACTACATGTGGATTCGGATGTGAATAATACTTATGTGCATGCGGACAGATTTTTTAAATATTTAGATCCACATAGTATTAAATTCTCATATAAAAAATTTTATGAATTTACTTAATTAAATTAAATTATAATTTAGCAATCAATAATTTAATATCTAGAATATCATACAATAACATTACAAATCCGTAAATAAAAATATTTTAATATAAATCAAATATTAAGAATAACATAAATATAAGTTTAAAAACACCATAAATCCATATAGATTCCAAGCTTCTAAAATGTCATGCCACTATATTATCAATATTCAGGATCAAACACTTCTTTAACATTCATAATTTATCCCACAAATTGACCCACAATCTAACAATGAAAATAACTAAAAAAATCATTGAAGTGCTCTATTAGTGCAAAAATATAAGAATATTTAAAGATGTGATTATTTGAAATAAGAAATTTTACCTTTGACTTCAATTTAGTAAGAAATTTTACCTTTGACTTCAATTTAGTACTAATTTTCAGTACACATTAATGCCTCAAAAGTGTTTTAATGAAGCCTATGATAATAAATATTCAAGTGCCTACTTCTAGTGTTGAAAGTGGACTCAAAAGTAATAATAGACACAAAAGTAGTCAAGAAACCCATAACAACCTCAACAAGTTTTGGATATTTACCCTTATTATTTTTCTATCAAGACAACTTATCAAAATTGCTAATATTAGGCAAAATCCCTCGTCTCAGTAAATTCCAACTTTACTTAATAGTCGACTTATTTGGAGACAAATGAGTCTTATTCACCAACTATACTTGAATTTTTAAAAATAAAAGCTTGAGACGTACTTTGAGAAGAATTGCCTATCTCAAAATCTCCTCTATTGTTGCATGCTTTAATTCATGCTATTTCACCGCTCCATCAAGAATTTTAGATACTCTTTCAGCTTGATAAACAAATTGATCTCTATAAACCTTAGGAAAATGAAAGTGAATCATCATCTTCTTAAACTTAGGATCTAAGGTATTCCTTATAACAAACACCCATGGATAACTTCCCAACATTTCTCATACTTGACATCATATTTTTGGCCATTTGCCTAATCCTTGTATTGGGTAACTTCTCCCATGAATTTATTCACAATATAATCTCACAAATTTTAGGAAAAAAATAAGTTAGAGATGGGATGTCAAGATCCAAAATCAATTTTGTAAAATACAAAACTAATCTAAATGAGCACACAAAAACTTTTATCAAATCCTACTTCAACTCATTGGGCAAACATTTGTAATGTTTATCAATCTTACTTAACCAACCAAATGCATAT
>JASUUI010000295.1:0-24888 GCA_030444775.1 Atalantia buxifolia | reverse complement strand
TCTCATTCCCACCCCTCTCTTAGGAGTTAGGAATGAAATTTACATTTCACATACTTAAATTTATGGTGTCTACTCAAATTTCATATCCATTTCCCTTCCTTATTTTAGAAATAAACAAATTAATGAATCTCATTTCCTCATTCCCAGCCAATTAGTGAACACTGAACACACCATCATGCTTTACAAGCACCTCTATCATTTCATGCTAATCGAGACAGTTATATTTATGTAGGTAGTTTTACTAATGTTAAGTAATTTTAATTACAGCACGTGGCCGATATATAGCCGATTTCTTCAGCTTGATATTCTAATTCTGAAAGAAACGGTTTTAATTCAAGTACGAGTTTAGAAACTTTAATCAAACAAGAAATTATACTCTTTCTCAATTACTTTTACATGTTGAAGTTAACCTTCCGAGCAACATGTAAGTATCTCAACTTTGAATGACATACACTTCTAATATATTCTAAAATTGCTCAAAAATTACAGATACTTTAAAGAAAGATTTGATTCGAACGCATATGCATCACCGGAAAGTGACAAAAGAACCAGGACATGAAAAAAAACGAAACTAAAATCAAAGATTTACCATAAAATTAATTTGACCTAGCTCATCATCACTTAGTTTTCTTTTCGTGCTTGTACGGATGGTTTTGACGGATGTGTGCATGAAGGTCAGCATCAGTTCGGAAGCGATCGCTCGTCACAAAACTTGCATGACACTGTTTCTTGTCTGTGAGCCTGGCTGTTGCGGGAAGTGATACGTCCTTTGCTGTCAAAGGTTTTGTTTACATGCATAGCATCGACTCGTTTTGGATTCTGGAGAGGAAGTGATGAAATGAAAGGGGATTCGATTTCAGAATTATTGAGAAGAGAGATAAGCACAAAGTCACACACAATTTAATGCATCAGCCATGCATCAGATTATTACATTTACATGAGGAAATTAGGGTAAAACTGTAACTTCACAAAGATAGTATGGAACTGATGAACCCATTGTGGCACATCAAGAAGCACAAATACCAGATGGATTGGTGGAGCGTTTGTCAGGAATGTGGTAGTATCAGCAGGAACGTTGTTTGCTGTTAGACGGCGAGGAGGTCAAAACACTGTTAAAGTACAACAAGTACACCTATGCAACTACTGCATTTCAGGTTTTCCGAGTGGACCTAATTAGTGCTTATATGCGGACGGAGGTCAAAGATTTGGGCTTAGAACAATCTTTTTAGGTTTCAATTCTCCACTTTCTATTGGATTGTTTTTTTTCTCATATTTATTTCATTAGGGTTGCTGACTTTTTTGCCGTAACTATTTGCTTAACAAGAAAAGTTTGTTCAGATAGCGCGAGTCTTGTAATATGAGGTTCTCATAATTCTTAGTAAATATAGTAAATATCACTTTCAGGTCAACTAATTTTATTACCACATAAATCCAGGAAGAAATATGCAGCTTCTACCTGGACCAACGAGAGATATTTGGTTACAAAACTTCGCATTGATTCAACTCTATTCTTAGTACACCTTTTCTGTATAATTCCGAAAATATATCAATCTATAATCGCCTACCTTTTATACACCGTGTAATTCACCCTCTCCATCCGCTAATCCATTTCATTTTATTACCTTAAATTCATGTTAGCTATTGCAAGAAAAGGTGAAACTTATATATCATTTTCACAGGACTATTCTATCTTTTACTAACAGAAACAAGAACTGGAGCTCCCCCGGTCTCTCTGTGGATATAATTTTAATTTTGTAACTTATATTACCCTGAGAGGTCAGGTTTCTTTTCTTGTCTCTGAAAAAACAAATTTAAAAAAAAAAAAAGACAAAATGGCATTTTGTGGGACTCAAGAGAAATGCAAGGCTTGTGATAAGACTGTTCACATCATTGATATGGTAACAGCTGATGGAATTTCTTATCATAAGACCTGTTTCAAATGCAGTCACTGCAATGGGAAACTTGTGGTATTAATCGTCATCCTGTTTTAGCTCTATCTCTTAATTTTTTTTTCCACTATTTTCTTTACATTATTATATTGTCAAAATAAAATAAATAAAATCATTGCTGAGTGGTAAGCTTTTGTCGTAGATGGGCAACTTTTCGTCAATGGAAGGAGTCCTGTACTGCAAGCCTCATTTTGAGCAACTCTTCAAGGAGACTGGCAGTTTCACCAACAAACTCAAACGTGAGATCAGCAAATATTAATATAAATATGTATCATAGAAACTCGCCTTTCCAATTCTTTTATGCCTGTCTATTTCATAATTGATTCTCCCACATTTTCAAAATTTTGGGCTAATATGTTGCTCCTCTAATGTCTTTTCAGCTGCCCAAAAAAATGGACTGGTAATTCGAAATCAAACCCTTTCCTCCGGGCTCTATTTTATTTGCCACATTTTGGTGTCTATTTCTGTTTGCAATTCAATTTCATGTAATTTACTTATCTGCAGACAAGGACTCCTAGCAAATTTTCCACCATGTTCTGTGGCACCCAAGACAAATGTACATCTTGCAAGAAAACTGTGTACCCACTGGAGAAGGTTGGTGCTTGGTAATTCGATTCCACATATATTTTTGTTCTTAATCTATGATCAAACTTATAATGAGGCACTTATAAATTAATTTGAAACAGGTGACGGTGGAGGGAGAATCGTTCCATAAGACATGCTTCAGGTGTTCTCATGGGGGTTGTTTGCTGACAACATCGTCGTATGCTGCTTTGGATGGAATCCTTTATTGCAAGTCTCACTTTGCTCAGCTCTTCAAAGAGAAGGGCTGCTACAATCATCTCACCAAGACCGCTTCACAGAAGAAAATTGCGACTGCCTCAGCAGACCAAAATCCTGAAGCAGAAGCAGAAACAACAGAAGCAAAAGAACACAAATCATCAGAAGTGGAACCAGAAGCCAACACTGATTCATAGTCTGCTAGCTTCTGCAGGAACACGGGGCTATCTAAACTGGGTTACTTTTTTGCCTTGTTACATTTTCGTTTACTGTGAAGAAGTAGTTATTGTACGACTGATCAATCTCAATTCTGACCATCATGGCATCATGCTAGCAAGACGTTTACTTCATATTACTATATCAAAGAGAATATAGTTTTTTCTTTCTCTTGTATGTAGCAAATTACTGCTTTCTTGTTGTAAGTGGCCAAATTTAAACATGCTCAAGGATTTTACAGGTATCTCATGGAAATTGATAATTGATTCATCAATTGCAGTCAAGGTCAGATCATTTTAATTTATAGCTAGCTGAACAAAGGAGGCAAATGAAATAGCCCAACTGCTCAAGTTTGTAATGCTACAAGATTATTTTCTCAAAATGAAGATATTTGCTAATATTAAGAATCTAACTTTAAATAAATATGGAAATCAACATGTAAGATCTCAGACCTAGTAGGTGACGGAGGAGTGGAAACAAGATCAACTAAGATACCTTAATACCTAATCGATCACAAACTCACGGTTTAAGATATTTCATTTGAGTCCTCGTAACCTTTTAAAGATTTTATGCCACCTATATTTTAGTGTTAGTATATGATTAAAATTTAATTGTTTTTACTTTTTTAATTTATTAATTACCAATCACATGAGTGAAATGTGCTTAAGAGAAGATTAGATTACGAGAGGATCTTGATCCTTTATAATGAATGAGATACGAAGTTAAACCAAATAAATAAGACTTTTGACTTCTTAAAAGTTGCCTCATGAAAATCTCAAGAGCCAATTCAAAACTCAGTAGCTGAAAAGATAAAAGCTATTCAAACCCTTAGCAAAAAATTAATTATTATTATTTAAAAAAAAGTCTTAACTACAAAAAATTGTATAACTCAATGATTAAAATTAGAGTATTAATAATGCGATAAATATAGATTTTATAAATTATATATAAGACTAGTATATGGAAATGTAAAACAAGTAGACTTGACAAGATTAATAATTATTAAAAAATTAACATGATTTCTACATTATTTTAGTGAAGAATATTTTATTCATTTACTTCAAATAAACAAAGAAAAAAAGAAGACTCATCAATTGAAATAAAGAAATTGTGCTGAAAACAAATGGAAAGAGTTTTATTGAATTGATTTAACCATAAATTCTATATTCATTTTAAGACAATTATGAATTTTTTTCTCATTTTTTATAACAATATTATTTATTATGGATAAAGTCAAAATAAAATAAAAAGATATTCTTATATTATTAAACACAAATATGATATATTAATAAAAATATAAATAATTTTAAGTCTTATGCATATTTCATAAAGTTTTGAACTTTGCCCCTTGTATGTGCTAACAGATCATTTGATATTATTGTAAAAAAAGTGTAGAAAGATGCAAAAAAAACATTATCTTATAATAACTTTGAAAAACATTAAAGTAATATTCTTTAAAATTCGATTTTGAGAATAAGTTTCATTTTCAATAAGACATAACATGCATTACATAAATGCAAAAATAGCATTATTTGATTTAAATAAACACAAAACTAGCATTACTTAATTTAAATACAAAATGAGTAAATACATAATGTAATCAACATTATAACGAGTTTTTGTTTTACATTTGTAGGGTTTTTTTGTAATTCTTAATTCATTTGTTTTAAGCTTAATCTATAAAATTTATGTTTTATTTTATACTTAATGTTGATTTATAAGTTTATGTTATATTTGTAAGTTTTTATTTTGTTTACTAATAAGACACCAATTTAAACTCTTATAATAGTTTACTTGTTTTATCTTTCATTTATAACTCTTGTGTTTCACTTTCAAGTTTATATTTTATTTTATACTTAATGTTAATTTATTGGTTTTATATTATATTTGTCAGTTTTTATTTTATTTACCAATAATACATTAATCAATTAGTTTTGTATTAATTTTCTTGTTTTATCTTCCATTTACAAGTCTCATATTATATTTCCAAAGTATATGTTTTGTTCAACAAGTAATGTTGATTGATTGCTTTTATGTTATATTTGTAAGTTTTTTATTTCTTTACCAATAGTACATTAATTTATCAACTTTATATTAATTATTTGTTTTACCTTGTATTTACAAGTCTTATGTTCTATTTCCAAGATTTATATTTTAGTTTTCACTTAATGTTGATTTACTAATTTTATATTAATTTATTTGTTTTACCTTCTATTTACAAATCATATATCCAATTTTTTAAATTTATGTTTTATTTAATAGTTAATGTTGATTAACTACCTTTATATTATATTTGTAAGTTTTTCTTTTGTTTAACAGTAACATGTCAATTTACTAATATTATACTAATTTACTTATTTTACCGTCTATTTACAAGTCTTATGTTCTATTTCTAAAATTTATATTTTAGTATTCGCTTAATGTTGATTTACTAGTTTTATATTTTTATGTTATATTTGTAAGTTTTTATTTTCTTTATTATTAATACATTAATTTACTAATTTTATGTTGATTTACTTGTTTTATCTTCCATTTACAAGTCTTATCTTCAAATTCTAAAATTTATGTTTTATTTTACAGTTAATGTTGATTTACAAAGTTTATGTTAAATTTACAAGTTTTTATATTTTATTAACATAAATTATGTTTAATTACAACATGACTTTGATGTAATTTAATTTACTAAATGAATAATAAATTAATTACTGTAAATTATATTTGAATTTATCAAAACTGACATACGTAAATAGTATGACTTGATTTATCATTTGGATGATACATTGTTTATCATTCTTTCAGTAAACGAGACATTCCCAAACCAAAACAAAGACAACATGATGTCCTTACCAACGTTTAGAATTAACAAGTGTAAACATTATGCACCAGTACATCGAAAGGATGACATGTCGTTTACCTTTTATTCCTAAACGACATTTTTTTTTAATTCTAACGTATTTTAGAGTTTCACAACTTCTATGGAAGATAGTTCAAAACTTAAATACAAATTATACAACTCAAGAGGGGGTGAATTAGAATTTTAAAACTTATATAAAATAATTTACACAATAATTTAATCTATTGTCTTAATTAAGTCAAAAATAATAAATTTAATAAAGCATAATAATAAAAAGAGTAAGGGAAGAGAAAGTAAACATAATAATTTTTACGTGGTTCGGCAATCACTGCTTACGTCCACATCTCCAAGTCAACTAAGCTCGAGAATTTTACTATCCAAGCCTCCTAAGGTTTCAAGTTCTTTACAATTGACTTCCAAAGTGTGAATAAACATTTACAACCAAGCTCGAGAATTTCACTATCAAAACCTTCCAAGACTTCAAGTTCTTTACAATTGATTTTCAAAGTGTCAATAAACATTTACAACTAAGAGATTATTTCTCAATCTCTTCACTCAAGTGTTTCTTACACTTATATATATACTCACAATTTTGATGAGAAAATAAAGATTATAACAAAGAAACTCTCTTTAAGAGTGGATATACAAATTATAGCATAATAATAATTCAAAGAAACTCTCTTTAAGAGTAGATATACAAATTATAATAAAATGATGATTCAAGATATGATAATTTGTGAAATGGAAGCTCAATATATGTTATATGCACTTGTTTAAACTTGCAAAAGTCTTAAAATTGAAGTTAAAGTTGAGTTTTTATAGTTAAAACCTAAAAACTAGTCGTTATACGCAAATTCCAACAAGCAAGCGGCTAGCTGCCTAATTTATTCGGCTCCTAACTTGAGCAAAAGAAAGTTACCATTAAATTTGAATTTTGCTACAGTATATTATTTATAAAATTATATTTTTACCCTAAACTTTATATAATTAAATTATAACCCAAAACGTTATAAAACTGTACAAACATGTCCAATTTTAGAATTTTTAAATAATACTTGTTATTTCTAAAACTTTATGAAACTATTATTTGGCCAAAACCATGACAATATTTTTCAAAGAAGTCTGTTTCAGAATTTAAGATAATACTTATAAATATCAAAGTTTTCAAGAAAATTTCAATTTAGTCCAAAACTTGAAGGTACGAAATTTTCCTCAGGCGGTTAGCCGCTAACTAGTTGACCATCTTTAATATTTATACTTTGGCCTCAAAACTTTTATAAATTATATTAAGGTCTAAAAACTTTAAATATTTATAAATAGATCTAACTCCAGAATTCAAAATAATACTTATTAAAATCAAAGATTACAAATTTTTTTCATTTTAGTCCACATCTTGGAAAATAACTAACTTCATAAAATACTATGCTTATACTTGTAAAACCTTTAATTTATGAAAAAATAATGATTTATTAAATAAAATCTTGAGCTTCTCAAATACTAAACTATTCAAATATTAAATCTTACTGACTTTATAATAATTGTCGCAATAATGAGTCTGTTGAGCTCTAAATTTTATTTTTGATCCTGCCATTGTCCGTTGAATGTCTTGAACTTGATTTCACATAGTTCACTTCATCATAAATATTATCCTTTAAGAGCTAATGAAATGTGAAGTATAATATTTTTCAAATTATTCAAGACACATGTTTGTTGTCATCAAAATTACATAATATGTAGCCATTTAGGCTAACAAAAACCATTGTATATAGGACGAAGAGTTGTGGAAAAAAAATTACGATATTGGAGAATTGTAGGAAAGAGATCTAAAGGATATTTTTCCTCAAATTAAGTATCCTCGTAAATTTCAAAAATATAATTAAAAACTTAGAATTTAAAATATTCATTTTAAAATTTAATTTATATTAATATTAAGAAAATTAATACATGTAATACTATATCAAATAAATTATTTAGTCAAAGTACCATATGTCATTTTATTTTAATTAATAAAATTATGCTTTAATTATAAATTATTAAAATTGTAATTGTTAGTGGTTGCTTTTTAGCTTAACATATTGTTATAGTTAAATAAATTGCAGCTTAAGTATAACATTATTTATTCAATTATTGACGGAAGAAGGTATTTTAATTTATTCAATATTCAGTTTAATTATTAATTATCACTTAACTAATTAATAAAAATAAGGTAAATATTAAATATTGATGTAACCAACTAGAAATTAAAAAAAAAAGTTGCTTACCATTATGACCAGAAATTATCAATTTATTGTTATGAATAAAGTCAAAAAAATATTTATATAAAAGTATTCATAATTCATATAAATTAGTTTTTTAAATATTTCTTTTATTGATTTATTCCAATTAGTTTCAAATATTAAACGGATCAGAAAACGGGTAGCTAGCGATTGATTCGGAGTTCGGACCTTAAATTAAAATACGGTAGGTCCAATAAAGGACGCAATCTAAACCGTTAAGTAGAAAGAGCCACCAGCCATTAGATCTAGGGTATTGGGGCTTTTAACTTGGTCTCTGTACTGGAAACGAAATCCTCTGGTTGTTGCTTCGCTGGCCTCCTCGAAAGTGAGCGAAAATGGTTCAACGTCTCACATACCGCACGCGCCACAGCTATGCCACCAAGTCCAACCAGCACCGCGTCGTGAAAACCCCCGGTATCCTCCTCTATCATATTCACTCCCTTCATTTATATTCTATTTGAGTTGGATCTGTGTCCTGTCACTTTTCATTATCTGATCCTTTCGTAAGAGTCGCCTGCTTAGCTTAAATATTGCATTTTCAGTTTTTCTAAAACATGACTAATACTTGTCATTGTTGTTTACGGATTGATTATATTTTTAATGATCTGAAAAAAAATGTAAGCTACTATTTATGCGGGCAAATTGACTTATGGTTGACTTAGAATTTTTAGTCTTTAGTCCTCAGCTGAATGTTAGTTAATATGCTTTGCTAACTTATTAGTTTGTGTTTCTCATTTACGCTCTTTGAGGAGTTCCTCTGAGATCAATGCTCTGTTTATATTTATGATTTTTGCTTGTCTTTATGTAACTTAGGGGGGAAGCTGGTTTACCAAAGCACCAAGAAGAGAGCAAGTGGGCCTAAGTGTCCTGTCACTGGAAAAAGGATCCAAGGAGTATGATTTCGTGTTTTTCATATTTGCCTTAAGTTGCTGACGTTTTGTGAGACTACACTTTACAACTTTTCATATCACATTGATGATTAAGTCTCTAAGGATTCTTGTTTTAAATGTGGTCTTTCTTGTATTGTCCATACTGTTGATTGCTGGTAAAAATAAAACACTGTTCCAGTTCAGCATTTTTTTTATGTTGAATGTGCAAATGGGAAGCCTTATTTTGGTTGAATAATTTATGGTGATGCTCTCTTGTTTGTTCAAGTATCATATTCCTGGAATGGCATCCAGTACTGGTATGGCGAGTCCAATGTATTTTTGCTGTTTTACAAGTTAATTTTATTTTATGCACCTCTGATTCTATGATGGTTTAACTTCTGTTGTTATAGTTGTTATTGAGATTGATTGTGGAGCTCCATCATGTGTTTAATTAAGACTTTAGATCGTGTGAGACTCAAGCTGTGAGTCTAGTGCTTCAGGAATTGATAGTTGACTATGTAAACTTGAACCATATCCATGGACATTCATTCTTTGTAAATGTTGGATGTAACTGCAGATTCCTCACTTGAGACCTGCTGAGTACAAGAGGTCTAGACTATCTAGAAATAGGAGGACTGTCAACCGTGCCTATGGGGGTGTATTATCTGGAGGTGCTGTCAGGGAGAGGTATGCTTCAACTTTTAAAATCTAATGGACCTGGATTTAACCATAAGCATTCATAGTTTAACAATGCTTCTCTTTTGGTAGCTTATTGATTTAAGCTTTGGAAATGACAATTATTTTTGTAGGATTATCCGGGCCTTTTTGGTGGAGGAGCAGAAGATTGTCAAGAAAGTGCTGAAGATTCAAAAGGCCAAAGAAAAGCTGGCATCTAAGAGTTAAATTGAGACAGCAGCTTTTGTTTTGCAGTTTTAATTTTCTTATGAAATTTTGACTTATATGAATTATTTACAATGGCATTTTGTGCTGTTCTATTTAAACGTGAATGGGCATTTGGTTTTTGCTTTGAAGTTTCTTTACCCATTTGATGTTGGTGATGTGAATTCTTTTTCCAATTATCTGTGTCTGGTATTCAATCATTCCTTTAAACAACCATGCTTGTGAACGATGCTCAATCCACTTACGTCACACCCAAGAATTTTATTATTTTTAAATATAAAATTGGTTTGTCAGCACAAGGGGAAGGAAGGAATTGCTTCTTTTTCGTTCTTTCTGGTTTGAGTTTCAGTGTCTGTAAAAATCTATTCTTAGTTATCCTAGCGAAAAAGCAACATTAAACGAAGGATATAGGCACAAGATCTTATTTTTGACAAACCACACCAAGTAACGGGAGAGGGAAAGTAGAGTTGGCTTGAAAATGCAGATTAACTAGCAGACCCGAGACTCTTTTTGTCTTATGAACTGAAGAAAACCCATGATCTTGTCATACGGAGGAGTATTCTCCTTCACTACAGGATGCTTGTTCAACTTCTCAACCCATGAGAACAAGAAGGGGTGTCTCTCTGGATCCAAAATCTTCACACCATTAACAAGGACTTCTTCAGAAGCTTTGTGGGTACTCAGTATTGCACACACCATGATATCCAGCAGTCCGAAATTCTGGCCATCAATTTTCGGAGCTTTCTCAGAAAATAATCCTTTCATTCCCTCTTCCAACATGTTAATCTTCTCATGCGTTTCCTCAATTGCTTTTTCTTGTGCTTCTCTTGATGTCATGAACGCTTTACCCATAGCTTCAAACACCTGTACGTATGCATAAGATCGTTAAGTTAATCTACGCTAAGAACTTATACGCCAATTTTTTTTTTTTTAGGTCATTTTGTTATTACCTGTTGGATGAAATCAGCCCAGAATCGAATTTGAGCTCTCTGATAGGGATCTTCTGGCAGGAATCGAGGAGCATTTTTCCAGGTCTCGTCGATGTATTCCAGGATGATGGACGACTCTGCTATTGGTTTTCCATTGTGAACAAGCACAGGGATCTTCTTGTGAACAGGATTGTATTGGAGAAGCAATGGGCTCTTGTTGCTCAAATCTTCTTCTAAGTAGTCATAGGGAATGCCTTTAACTCTGAGGGCTAATTCAACCCTCGTAGAGTAAGTGCTAATCCACGTCCCATGTAGCTTAACTTTGTTTTCTTCTTCCATCCCTCTCTTTTTGCTTTGTTCCGCTTGGCTTTTGATGAGTTACATTATTCTGAAACGTTTTAAATAGAGTTGCATAGCCTGCCATTAATTATTTAAATTTTTTCTTGTTAGTTACTGCATCGACATTCAAATGTATGACTTTGAATGAAAGATTTATAAATTTGTTTATTTACTTTGTCGGTTTTGATCTGATCTGATTCATCTGTACATTTGAGTGGGAAACTTTTAGAAAACTTGAACGACAAGGACTTGATACTAATCCCAAACCTTTAACCGTGTATAAAATTATTTTATATATAGAGAATTAGCTTTAGACTTTAGTTGCACCAAGTGTTAAGAAATTTAAGAAATAAATAGAGTTTTTTAACTCCAAAGCTCTCTTTAAAATTTCAGTGAGATGATTCATGATGTTGGTTGGTATCACAAGTCTTATATTTTACTTTGAATCTTGAATTAAAAAGGGGTTTTTTATTAAAGCGATTGCGGTAGAAATGACACTAAGTGCTGGCGATTAAGTAGAGGAAAGACCACAGATGGAATATATTCAAAAAACACAAGAAACAAATATATGAATGACTTTTTTGTGACATTTTATTTTTACTCTAGACAAAGAACGAAGCTCTTAAAAAAAAATGCAAGTAAAAGAATTTTTTGAATTTGATTTTCATTAATAAGTTGAGATGGCCTAATGCCTTATTAGTATTACAACAAAGCCACACCAAACCAAGAAAACACAAGCGGAGAAACAGATACTGCTGGAAAAGACTAAAGAGCAAACATACGTAACGAGAACATCAATGGATATAACTTTAACTAGAAGGCTTGAGAACATTTTGTTTGAAAATTTGAAGAAGAGCAACGTGCTTGTCATGGGGAGGGAGCACTCCCTTCACAAGCGGTATCTCTTTCAACTTTTGAACCCAGGAGAACAACAATGGATGCTTCTCAGGATCGAAGACCTTCAAACCGAAAACTTCTTCATGAGCTTTGTAGGGACCGAATGTTGCAGTCACCAAAATGTCCAAAACTCCGAAATTATTGCCATCAACTTCAGGAACGCCCTCTGGTAGCAGTTCTTTCATTCCTTTTTCCAACACGTTCATCTTCTCAAAAACTTCCTCAACTGCCTTCTCTTGTTCCTCCCATTACTTGAAATCAATTTATAAAAAGACCCAAATAACTGCATGCAGTTAAATTTAATCCATGTTTAAAAACATTATCATGTATATGATTTGTACTTGACGACAAGCTTTTTGATATTTTTGCCTTTTACTACTTATCTGACTTCTAATTTTTCCTGAAACTTCCACAGGAAAATTCATTCCACCCACAAAACAATTACTTTTATTTCTCTCACTTTGTTAAAGTTTTGACGGAGTAACGGGAATGTTATGGAAACTGCATAAAATAAATGACAAAAAACTGGAAATATGGCAATCACACTTCTTTCAAACTTTTACCTGTTGTTGAATGAAGCTAGCCCAGAATCGAATTTGAGCTCTCTGGTAGGGATCCTGAGGCAGGAGTCGAGGACCATTTTGCCAGGTCTCATCAATATATTCCAGGATGATATATGACTCAGCTATGGGTTTTCCGTTGTGAACAAGCACAGGGACCTTCTTGTAAACAGGATTATATTGGAGAAGCAATGGGCTCTTGTTCCTCAAATCTTCTTCTATGTACTCGTATGGGATGCCTTTAACTTTGAGGGCTAATTCAACCTTCTTAGAGTAAGTACTCGCCCACATCCCGTGGAGCTTAACTTCGTTTTCTCCTTCCATTTCACTTGTTTTCTCCTCGATTTGGTACCAGTTCATGCCTGTGAAGCCCTTTATATGGATAAAAATTTCCACTGTTAATTTATTTATTTCCTTTTGTCTGCCAACAAATGGAGGGTTGTTGAATGTTGATGAAATAGTTGACAATAATTGATATTTTAAGACATAAAAATAGTGAGGGTTCTCGAATTCCTTGGCCAGATATCAAATCGTGATATCCAATGCCTTGGTTTCCACGAAAGAATTGGCCAACTGTATATGTCTTGCTATCACCATATACTGTCTTTTAATGAACATTATTTTTGCATAAGTCATATTGACTCAATGCTTCTTGTTTGAACTTTTGAAGCATCGCAATTGGCAAAGATCCGGCAATATTTGCCGGTTCACTTATGAAATATTTGTGCTTTGATCTGATTTTATTTCTAGGCACACTTTAAAAAGATTTATTCAAAGATTTAGCGAACTTTGATGAAGGATTGATGATGATACCAACCATGGATTAAACTTTTATTTTCAAATGAAAGATTAGTTCCACCCCCACTAAACATCAAAATATAGAAATGCTCTTAAAAATATCTTATTCATAAAGCTACTCTTTTCCGATAAGTAGCATGTATTGTGATTACTGTACATCAAAGTATTCGAGGCAACAAATCATCTCACAGTTTGAAATATGAAATCTTCAACCTGGAAACACACACGAGGCAACAGGTTAGATATCTGAAGTCATCATAAGATCACAAAATAGTTATGTTTGAACAACAAAGAAATGTCAGCATGCATGAGCTAGGAATCAGTACCAATAATTATTCTGGCTCGGAGCTTTCTTTCTACTAAATTTTCCGTAATTACTTCACCCAATTCTGGTTTTCATGAAATCCCTACGTTCAATTTCTAGAGCACCTGACAGTTAGAGAACAGAAAAACACATATAAAGCCAGATAAATTCCAAAAAAGGACAGCCTGTACTTTCTGCCTTGTCAAGTATCTGGAATTACCCCTGCAACAAGATAAGTCACAAACACAAAGGCTGAGGAAAAGTTACAGTAAAAGAGGTGATAAATAAATGAGTGTGAAACTACCGTGTTTTCTGCAGTAACTTCCTTTCAAATGCTACTTGCGCCAGCTATCTATCAGCTCTTGAACAGAGGCTTCTCGCAAATTTTCATAATTAACCCACTAGCAGTTTGTCAACATAGTGTAAACTCTTTCTGAAATCTCAAGAATGCCTACTTAGAAGCTTTCTTTTTCAGTAACTTTTTATCTCTGATGCCATCAAATAGAAGTTCGTATGCATAGTAAGTTATATGACTTTTCTTCAACAAGTCTTCCACGACAATCTTTGGAGATGCTAATTCCCTTTTATCAGCTTCAAAAATTGTGTTTACAACCCCAGGGACAATACCATTCTGCACCATGAGGTGGACGATACCAACTGCCTCATGAACTCTATGATCCACACAAAGGCAGTTTATGACCCGGCCAATTGTTGACAGTGAGGGAATGAATCCTTTATCAATATTTTCCAGAAGTAAACAGTAACCAGAATTGATGCCACCTGTTTTACAGAAGCCATCAATCATGATGCGATACGTGTAATTGTCTGGAGGACATCCTTTTTCACTCATCTCATGGAAAAGCTTTTCTGCCATGTAAATGTTTAGCTTTTCAGAAAAAGCATTGATCATAATATTGTAGGTGGCAGTTGTATGAGAAATCTTGTATTGATCTTCCATTCTTCTAAATAGCTGGTATGCACCATCCAGGTCCCCATTATTGCAAAACCCATTTATCAATGTCCCAAAAGCAACAGTATCCAGAGTCAACCCCTTGTTTTCCATTTCCTCAAGCAAGTTGAAAGCTTCAGTAATTTTATGTGCTTTGCACAGGCTCTCCCCAAGTATACTGTATGTTATTATGTTAGGAACACACCGCTTCTCGATCATCGTTTTAAAAGTTTCCATCACATCCTCAGATTTTGCAGCCTTGCATAGCCCATTTAATAAAGAATTATATGTGATCACATCAGGAGTAACACCATGGCTCCACATAGTATTTAGAATCTCAATTGCATTCTCCATTTTCAATTGTTTACAGTAACCATCAATCAAAGTATTGAAGGTAAAAATGTCCAGAATGTAGCCTTTGGAAATTGCATCATTTACAAGGTTATTGGCATCAGAGACACAACCCATCTTGCATAATCCATTTATAACTATATTGTAAGTCCACATATCGGGGCAGCAACCAGATTCTGACATCTCATTCATCAGCTGCAAAGCCTGCAAAATAAGTCCATGCTGGGACAATCCCTTGATTAATGTGTTATATAGAACAATGCTAGGCTTCAATCCTTTTTCCAGAGCCTTTACATATACAGCCATAGCACGTTCTACGTCACCATCCTGGCACAAGCCATTAATTAGGGAACAATAAGTGAACTCATCAGGCACAAATCCCTTGAAGATTGCATCATTGAGAATCTTATCAGCACTTGAAATCATACCGGCTTTGCAATACCCATCGATTACAGCATTGTAACTAAATCCATCAGGCTCCAATCCTTCATTCACCATTTTATGCAGATAGTACTCTGCTTCCACAACCTTAGAGTTCTTGCACAACCCACAAATTAACGTGTTATAAGTGACAACATCAGGGGTTAAATCTTCCCTCCCAGGCTATCTAACAAACTGATAGCCTCACTAATTGCACCCTTTCTGCAAAGCCCCTGAATAAACATATTGAATGTAAACAAGTTTGGGGACACTCCCCTCTTCAGAACCTTATTGAACAGTTTTTCACTTTCTTGGACATTCCCCTTCTTGCAGAGAGTGTGTATAAGCTTATTAAATGTCACAATATCAGGAGAAATCCCCATCCCAAGCATCTCATCAAACAATTCATATGCCTCCACATTATGATTCTCCTCATAAAACCCAGCTATTACTGTACAATATGCAACCGCATTGAGCTCAAACCCTTGGGAAGGCATGTTCTTAAGAAGCTTCAGAGCAACATGAGGTCTCCTGGTTCTACAAAAAGACTTTATCCGAATCACAAATGTGTACACATCAGGAACAATCCCTTTATTCCTCATTCTCATATATACTTTATGCACCTGACTGAAATAACCATACTCTACCAAGATATTCATGATTGTATTGTAAGATAAAACCGTCGGCTCACAATTATAAAAGTCCATCCTCTCAAAAACATCAACAGCTTCTTGAACCTTCCCTCTACGACCGTAATTCCTCATGACTCCAATATACACTCCCTCAAGCAAACTGTCATTGACATCCATTCTCATCTCCAGTAGTAGATTTTTCATTTCCTCGAAATTGCCATGAAAACCAAGCTTATCAATCATGTATTTATAAGTTAACAAAGTGTGCTTAAAACCATCTTCTCTTTTCACTGAATTGAACATTTCAAGTGCCGTTAAAGGGTTCTTTTGGTGTTTTACCACTGCAGCTACATGTTTAGGCAGTACTGATCGACCCATTAACCAAAAAAAAAGGGCATCAACCCAGTTCAGTTTTGAAGCTGCTTAACACTTCCTTCTCACTTGCCTCAAGGTTTAGGCCACCACAAGACCCTATCATTCAATTTACACTTTAGACAATACTCGAGAAAATAAATTATTCAATAAACACGTTATTCTGCTAAAGTCGGCTAATTGATTGAAAGCAAAAAGACACAAAGGGAACATGAATAAAAAATACCAACTTTAAAGAAGAATTACCTCATTGAAGCATGACAGAAACGGTGCCGTTTGATAGTTTTCGATCGGACTCAAAAATCTGCAAAGCTGTTTTTACTTTAGTCGAGTAAAGGTACCTTTTGGTCCATTTTACGCAGTGTATATATTTCTTCTCTTCACTGAACTGGTCCGACTGTGCCTTGACGAACCAGCGCTTGGCAGTTGTAATTTCACTCTGTATTGCGGGTATTTTGGTCATACGGTATTAAACTGAGGATCCTATCACAAAATAATTTACTTAGCGACACCAATGGACGATGGTTTCTAAAAAGCGCTATTTTTGTAAGGTTATTATGATTTTATTCTTAAAATTATTTTGATATATTATATCGGTATTATAATTTATTAAAAATATATTTCATCATTAAATATTTGTGTCATTATTAATTTACCAACCTTCCATTAAAAAAAGTTAATATTTAACTAAAAATGAGTTAAAAATCGATTTTATTTATGAGAATAAAAGATAATTTTATTTTTTGAAAAGAAAGGAAATAATGAATAAAAATAAGATTTAGAAAGTAATTAAAAATTATAATTAATAAAAAATAATGAACAATATACAGAATTATGACAAACGATAAAGTGCTTTAAAATTACAATTATAATTTATGAAATTCAAGTATTAATTATGATTAAAATTAATAACAATTTAATTAAGAAAAAAATTTAATAAGAGAGAGAGGCTGATTTTAAGGTTATCAATTTTTTAATTCTTTAATTATTTTCTTTGAAATTTTTTACTTTATTTTATTGTTTATTTTATATTTGTAACGCAATATTTTGACTTTAATAGAAAATATCTTTAGTAAAATATCAATAAATTTTTAACGTTTTTATCGAAAAAATAATAAATTAATAATGACACAAACACTTGATAATAAAATATATTTTTCAATAAATCATAATACTAAAGTGACATTATAGAATAACTTTATTAGAAAAATAATAATATCTTTTTTTTGCAAAATCAGTTTATACTAAGTGGATACTATTATAAAATAATTTGCGGCGAAAGTTTCTAAAAACCGCTATTTTTGCAAAACCCAAAAATATAAATGAGGTGTCTACTCCTTTCATTAACAGAGACAGCGAGAAAGCAAGAAAGAATGGAGACAGCGGGAGAATGGTTAGAGAAGGCGTTGGTGGATCTGTGCAAGCGAATTGAGAGTTTGGATTTGGACGGAGAGATCATATCGGGTTTAGTCTCTTATTGTGAACTCGCTCAGCCTCTTGATGCTAAAGAGTATCTCGACGTAATTATATTTTTCTCTCTTTTAATTTGCTTAATATACTCAGTTAATTTTTGTTTTGGTTCAGGAATTTTTTTCTCCCCTGAAAAAAGTTTGTACGGCAGTGATGAATTTTGGGATTGAGGTTTATATGTTAGTTCTTGCCTTATTGAGTACTAGTTTATGAGAATCTAATGTCAAGTGCCAAATCTTATTGAGCATTTAAATCCTGTTCGCCAATTGTCTCTCTTATTTCATTTTGACTAGCCAGACACTCATGCTGTGTAAACTTTCAAATGGGTATTTAATTTTACTAAATTTGTTAAGCATATAAGGATTCAGGGAAGCTATCTACAGAGGTTACTTCTGCAACATTTTTTTTTTTTTGGTTTGGAAGTTGGAGGTTTAAAGTTTAAATGTAGTATATGTAATCCAATGTAAGCAGTCATTTTATCACATACTTCCTGCTAGAAGTTTAAATGGATACATATTATCGGATAAAAAGGAATTGCAATGGTTGGTGCATGAATATCATTAAGAGAAGAGTCATGTTGCTTAATGGAGATTATGCAGCCGTGAAT
Organism: Atalantia buxifolia; assembly: GCA_030444775.1. Classification (NCBI taxonomy): domain Eukaryota; kingdom Viridiplantae; phylum Streptophyta; class Magnoliopsida; order Sapindales; family Rutaceae; genus Atalantia; species Atalantia buxifolia. The sequence goes on along the minus strand of JASUUI010000295.1, from coordinate 6,416 downwards.
TCCAAGATCACATGTCGATGTTGGGATTGATATCTGTCCCTTTTTTCTATAATCCTTCTTGATTGCTATACCTGCAAGTTTTTTGGGCAATTGCTATTGAGATACTTGCATATCTTGATTCATTTTGATTTGCAGAACATTATTGGCCAAGAAGTGGGCAAAAGTGTGATTGAGGAATATCTTCGACAGAGAGGTCTCACAGACATATGCAGCAGCACAACGAATGTTCCAACTTCAAAATTACAAGTGTATGTTAAACCACGCTCTGATGAAGGGTCGGCCAGTGGAACCAAGAAACCATCTAAAACTCCTAAAGAGTTTACCGGCACCAGTCATCAGGCTGAACCTAAAAAGGTCATGGTCCCCAGTTATCAGGTTGAACCTAAAAAAGATGCTGTTTCCAGTTGTAATGAAAACCTGGCTGAGAGCAGTGAGTCAAGAACCATGAATAAAGGAAACCAAAGTAATAACAGAAAGAAGAAAGCTGGAAAAGTTATTTCACTTGCAGAGGCTGCTAAAGGGTCAATTGTATTCCAACAGGGCAAACCATGCTCATGCCAGGCACGTCAACACAGATTGATCAGCAATTGTTTGTCCTGTGGCAAGATAGTTTGTGAACAAGAGGGGGAGGGACCTTGCCAGTTTTGTGGTGCCCTCGTGCTAAAGGAAGGTAGCACGTACGCTGGTCTGGAAGAAGGTTTGGCTCCCCTGTCAGATGCTGAAGCAGCAGCTGAGGCTTACGCAAAGAGGCTTGTGGATTACGACCGAAACGCTGCAGCACGTACGACAGTAATTGATGACCAAAGTGATTACTACGAGATTGAGGGGAATAGCTGGCTGTCAAAGGAGGTATTTAGTTGCTAGCATATAGTTGTATTGGTTTGCTTGCATGTGATTAAATCTAATCTTTTTATTGATGTTTTGCTTACAGGAGAAGGAACTTATAAAGAAGAAACAGGAGGAGGTTGCAGAAGCTGAACGAGCAAAACGAAATAAAGTGGTTGTGACTTTTGATTTGGTTGGCATAAGGTATCAACTTTTTGCCGAATAGCCACAATTTCTTCCTATATATTTTCTTCTGTTATTGTGTAATGACTTCTCTAGCACAAAGAACCTTTATCTGCTGAGCATCCTTGATGATGCTTTTTTAAGCTTTTGTCGTTCTCTTGTTATACAATTTCATATGCTTTATTAAGGGCATTGCCTCCTTCGCAATATTTCTCTTGGATCACACGAATCCATCTATCCTCCTACCTGCATGCACAAGGAAGAAACCCTTGTGTCCCTCTATCCTTCTCTTGCTGTACTTTGAAACTTTTTGTTGTTATATCTGATTGGCTAGTAGTAGCCAAAGATGCTTTTTAAAGGCAATCTTTTGCATGCTTTTTTCACAATGGTACTGCTATATCACTCTCACCACCAGTTAGCACATGTTCTTGATTGTATGTTTATAGGTTTTTCCATTGTTGTAATATAAGTAAACAAGTCTTTTTCAGGTCATGTTGAATGAAGATGATGTTTCTGAACTGGAAACAGAGAACGGCATTTTTTCACAGCCTGCAGATGAAAGAGAAGTGAACCGGATTAAACCCAACCCAACTCTGAGAGTACAACCAATCTTTATTGACCCAGGCCTTAGCAAGAAGCCTGCAAAGGGAAAACAGACAAACAGGTGCCTTCCAAATGGCCTGCGCTTGGAGATAACTGGAAGAGTGCAGCATGACAACAACGAGTTGAGGAATTTGATGATTGACAACCAGTCATGATGAACAGGATACATGACAAGCTTTGGCAAGGGCCATGAGATCTGCAAATGGAAGATGTGTGCTCAATGTCCTCTAAACTTTATTTCTATTCCATGCTTTAATTAGAGGGCAAGGCACTGGTTTGTAGTGGATTGAATATTCTTCTTCATATTATATCGTGTTTGGAATTGAGAAGCTATAATTGCCATGAAAAAAAAATTATAATTATAAAACAAAAATTAATAATATATAGTAAATATAAATTTTAAATAATAATTTTGATAAAATTATTAAAGATATAATAGATATTATATTATACAAGTGAAAAATCATATTAACATAGGTTCTAAGCTACAGTAGTTAGTGTTTATCAAACACTTTGGTACTGTAACTTTTAAGTTATAACTGTCCAACTTCAATCTTAAATGCATCCTTAATATTATTGTGAAACAAGAATGAAATAGAGTAGCAGGAGTATATAAAAGATGATTTGCCTCATCTGCATCCTTGTTGTTTGTTAGTTAAACCACCATACAACCATCTGGAAGAAGTTGGTAACCAAATTACCGTAGCTGTGTTAGCAATAAAATGGTTTAAAATTTGAAAGCTATTTCCGTGAAAATGAAAATGCAAATTTGCAATCGAAACCGCGAAATTCAGTAAGGGGAGATGGCCTAAGGTTTAAGGTATCTCCAATGCTTAACATCATTTTGGTGGAACACTAATACTAAAAATGTATTTTTTTCACACAAAATTACTATTTTATCTCCAATCCATTTACACCAAATTACTATTTTATCTCCAATCCATTTACACCAAATTTTACACCAAAAAAAATATTCTTCTTGTTATTTTTTTAATTCTCAAGAATTAATTTAATTAACACAATAAATATTACTATTAATGTAGATAATTAAGTAATAAGTAATTTTATATCGATTAACAAAAAAATTATAGAAAATTATTAAATTTGCATTTAATTAACTAAATTAGTACATGTTGACGATTGTTCTACTCAACGTCCTATTGGAGTAAAAAAGGCAAAAGGAAAAAGGAAAGTTGAAGATCAAAATTCACTAGTTATTAATACTATTAAAGGAGACAATTGACGACTTTATGAAATTCTCAAAAAAGGCAGTGAAGATAGGCAACAAAATTATCAAATTCAAATGATACGAGCCCGAAATGAGAACAAAGAAATGGTAGATGGTCACATATAATGAAGAAAATAAAATTTTACTTAAAGATTTAAATTCGATAAGTGATCCGAAATGACGTAAATATTTTCAAAATGAACAAATTAAGATTTTACAGAAAAGATCTCAACAAGGCCAAGCATCTCAAAATACTTCCAATAATATAGGCCAACATTTTGATGATATTGGAGGATCTAATAATGATCTCCCAGATTATTAAATAATTGTTCTAATTTATGCTAGTAGTAGTAGCTTTTTAATTTGTGTTAATTTAATTTTGTATTTTTAGTTTTGTAATATGTAATCTAGTAATTAATGTTATTGGCATTTTATTTTTATTATTAATTTTTGTGTTGAATATTTTTTATTTAAAATTTTAGTATAATACTCAAAAATTTAAAAATGAAATAAAATAATAAAAATAATAATAACTTAAAATATTATATAAAATAAGACATATATATAAATAAAAATAATAATAAGGATATTTATAATTTTTTTCCTAACACCAAATGAATAATATTGTACCATATTTGGTGTAATATTATTCATAATATTATTTTGGTGTTATATTAGAGAAATATTTTACACCAAAAATAATATAAAAAATAATTTAGTGTTAATTTTGGTGTTTAATTAGAGATGGCCTAATGCAGTAAGGGGTGTGGGTTAAAAATCCCACCCTCGAGAAGCGACAATAGTTTTTTTTTTTATGATTATTTTTTGGAAATAAATAAATCAACTATTCAATTATTTTATTCTGTTCGGGTGCGAAATACTACCAAATCCTAACGAACAACTGAAAATGAAGTGGCGGGATCTGATTGGAGAAGATATAAACAACTAAACTTCGTGTTTTTTTTTTTTTTCGAAAACAACCGATCGAAAGTGGAAAACAAGGCAAAACTCCCGTCCCGTGAGTACGATTCTTTAAATTCTTTTAATCATATTATAAATTCATAATCATATATATGTTCTGTCTTATACACAGCGATTCCACGTGCGCATTTCCGCACCGCACTGCACTGCACACAATCGGAAACTCGTTATCTTCGCTTTGGCTTTGGCTTTGGCTTTGGCTTTCGCGCGCATGAATTTTGATTGATCTATTATGTCTTACAAGTCTTTTATGTGATTTGGTCCTTAAAGTAAGAATTTTATCTTCAGTTCAGATCTATTTCAGTGATTTATTACTTTTATGGATCTTTGACGCTGCCGTTTCGTTGTCTGGTCGTTTGAATTTGATTCTCTGTAAACTTGAAATGTTTGTTCAATTTCATTATGCATCTACTGAACAACTCTTTTAATTAAGCTGGATTTTTGTGTTACACTTAGTTATATTTATAGAACTTTATTTTCTGTATTTTGCTCATAATTTTTGAATTTGCAATTTATGAAGACTCCTTGATGTAAGCTATAGTTTTTTTTTTTTTTCACTTGGTTATAATCGTAAAATTCTTCCTATTGTGCGTGAAAAAATCATTAGTTATAATCATTGGTTTCAACGTTGACTTACATTGGTTATTTTTCGTTTTGGGTATAGGTGTCATTTTCGTTTACTTCAATATTGTACAAATTTGTATCGTGCATTTATTTATTTATTTTTAATAATTGTAACGGCAACAAAAATTTTCAGGGGAGTCATGGCAACGAAAGGAAACTCTGGAGAGAATAGAACTAGGGGTTCAATGTCATTGTTCATTGTAGTTGGTTTATGTTGTTTCTTTTATATCTTGGGTGCTTGGCAGCGAAGTGGTTTTGGGAAAGGTGACAGCATAGCCTTAGAGATCACCAAAAAGACAGACTGCAGTATCCTCAGCAATCTGAACTATGAGACCCATCATGGTGGTGATGCTGGGACAGTCGATGATTCAGAATCAACTTTCCAAGAGTTTAAGCCTTGTGATGATCGGTATATTGATTACACACCATGTCAAGATCAAATGAGGGCAATGTTATTCCCCCGAAAAAATATGAACTACAGGGAACGGCATTGTCCTCCTCCAGATGAGAAGCTGCGTTGTCTTATTCCAGCTCCCAAAGGCTATGCAACCCCATTTCAATGGCCAAAAAGTCGTGATTATGTACCCTATGCAAATGCACCTTATAAGAGCTTGACAGTTGAGAAGGCAGTTCAGAACTGGATTCAATATGAAGGCAATGTCTTTAGATTCCCAGGGGGAGGAACTCAGTTCCCTCATGGGGCAGATGCATATATAGAAGAACTTGCATCTGTGATTCCAATGGACAGTGGGATGGTTAGAACTGCATTGGATACTGGATGTGGGGTAAGTTCAATCCAATGAAAGGTTTCCATGTTTGTGTAATGTCTTTTTTTCTTTAACATTTTTCACCACAGTCCCTGCAACAATACATATACGAATTCTCTCGTCTCTTTTTGAGGTATTACACTTGTTCCCTGTCATGTCTTTGTCTATGTTTCATCTATTCTTGCCAAAAATATATATGAACCTCTTCTTCTGATCATAGAATTGACATTTTTAATCTAATTTTGTCTTCTTCCCCATCTTTAGTTTATGCTTATGCAAGAATATATGTTTAGTTGATAGATTGTCCTTTTGGTGTTGAATAGGTTGCAAGCTGGGGTGCATACCTATTTAAAAAGAATGTCATAACAATGTCGTTTGCCCCAAGAGACTCTCATGAAGCACAAATTCAATTTGCTCTGGAAAGAGGTGTGCCAGCAGTTATTGCCGTTCTTGGAACCATAAAGCTACCATATCCTTCTAGAGCTTTTGACATGGCTCATTGTTCTCGATGCTTGATTCCTTGGAGTGCAAATGGTGAGTACAGTTTATTCGGACATTAACATGTTAAATGGATGTTAAGCAAACCCAAGCTATGTGAATAAAATACGATGCAGAACTGAAAATCTCTGCTCTGAAGGATCTTAAATTCAGTACCATAACTTGGATTTTAGGAATACAGGTTTATGTAAATAGGTTTGTGATCTCTTGGTAATCTTTTGAGGAGAAATTGTTCAATGTTTTGGGTTAGCTAGGTGCTGGAAACAATAGTTCAGTTAGTAGAAACTTAGAAATGAAGATATGAAGAAGAAAAGAAAAGCAAACAACTTGGCAATGACACCTAGTTTCTGATGAGGTTTCACCTGGGAAAGAAGGTCCACATGTTAAGATAGTTTCAGAAAGCTTATTAAGCCTTGGTCATTGTTTTATTTTTGATTCATAGGTCTGTTTAAAAAAAAAATCTAGACTGGTAAAACTGTAAATAACTCCAGCTGACCTATCTTGTTCCTCCTAAGGCTTCCTTGAAAAGCAAGCTTACTTGTTCAAATAAGCGACTGACTGCTGGTTTGAACTTAGACTGGCTTGAGGCAAATTAAATTCTGGAAAACCCAAGCTAAAATAACACGTGGGATTATGGCAGTTGGATTTACTTGTTTTTATATAAGTCAGGATTTTTTAGATGATAAGGATACTTTCCTTGTTCTTTT